>JAQFYG010001478.1:0-18772 GCA_034694325.1 Entomobrya corticalis | reverse complement strand
AAGTTAAACCGGTTTAAGTTCTATGAATACCGATTAGGCGTAAACACGATTAGTTGATCGGGTTTGAGAGTTAATCCCGATTAAGGAATGCTATGAATGCCTCGCCTGAGCTATTATCATGCTTTACAAATTAATATGCTGTCGTTGTCACTAAAAGTCTCATATCGTAACTATCACTAACAGTTGCCATTAACCGATTATGCCAAAATTCAATGTGAAAGGTTCTAGGTAACCATGACGTTGTGAACCAATTTTCAGTTAAAAATGATGAAGCGTCTAGCTAGACGCTAGAGCTCGAACAGATACACAGACAGACATTTTTTCCATACCGTATCTATATTCCCTTGGTTTTTATAATAATCTGTCGGATCATAACCAGACCAGCAGCAAAGCAGCTCGGCAAAGCTCAGCAAACCCTAAAAGAAAAATAGAAGCCGGACTGGAAGCATTCATGCATCACAATATTAATATTTACACAAATAAATATTTATTTTAGCTCCCTCAGTGTCCTTTGAACCTTTATATCAATTGCATGTATTGTTATATTGTAGCATGTTTAACAAGTAGAGTACAAACCAAAAAAGCGCTAACTTCTTTTATGAATGCTTCCTAATCCGAGCAACTTCCCAAGTTGAAAACTGTTCGGGAGAAAGTGCCGCACTCCGAGTCTCTTTGTGCACCTGCTTTCAGCACTCTATGGTTTTTCTATAATGTGTAAATGTAATGATTAATGACATGTGTCGACAAAGTATTTACATTTACATTACATATTATTGCATTTCATGCGTTGTATAGAATGAGGATTTTTGGAACAATGCTTTTTCTCATCTTAGTTGATTGCTTCACTATTTCTCAAGTCATCATTAAAGTAAAGTAGAATTTAACTTTTTAAGTATTTATTAATTTGTCAATATTTTAACTCATTTTAGTAAATATATTGCAAATTTCAAAATTTATCCGACTTTAAATCCGGGATTCTCTTCCTTTTCTTCTTGAACAACCGAAGAAATTGTCATTTCAAATTCTATAAATAGCCATTAACTTTCCAAATAAAAACTCATTTCCTGTTTTGAAATCTATGCTTACTTAATTTTTTTCCTTTGTCCTTCAACTCATCCTCTAAAAAGTATTAAACAGCATACCATGGCCGTATTACCAAACCAAATGCTAAAACAATCGTCATTACAAGTTATGCAGTTGAACATTTAGTTTTGACTAGTATATAGCAGATGTCTCTGTGGGATTTGATTTGACTTTAACAACGACCAGCAAGTCATTACATAAACAGCCGTCTTCTTCAAAAGAAAAGAAATACTATTATATCTCTCCTGAGACAAATAACATGAAAAAGAGTTCATAAAAACCACACCACAAAATATATCGTCATCTTTTTTTACATGAAATACAAACTACACAAGAGAAATGGATGGGAACTTCACACAAAAAATATATTTTAGTTTAGAGGATTCACCGATTTCTGACAACACGTTTCAAACTATTTTTTTTACAACAATCAGTCTAAAAAACAGGGGATTCTCTCATGAGAAATATCTTTTTCTTTGCAGTTGGTGGCCAACATCAAAAAATTCTTAGATCCTACTGTACATTTTTAGCAAAAAAATGGACAATTGTTGACTATTCAACTAAAAAACGGCCATTTTTTCCTCGAAAAGATCACCAACCCCTATAAATTCTTTGGCGACTTGTTACGGTTGGTCGTGTCCAAAACATTATGATTTTTTGAAAGATAAAAAATGACAAATGATAACAAATGAGCCAGAGAAAATAGACATAATAAAAGATCACCATGACAACGGAGAGGTGATCACGGTGATTTTTTCGCCATGATCATCACCAATGATAGCCTCTAATGACGGAGATGATGAGGAGATCAGTACATATATTTTTCCCAAGTCTCAAGTCAAGTTTATAATTTCGTGTGTCCTTTTTCATTTTATTCAGATCAGAAGATACTGTTTCACATGGCCTCTGAGAGATCTCAGTCAGTCTCACTATTAGGATGATAATAATGACGTGATAATGTGGATCCCAGTGGGATATCCATCCACAATTCTGTCAAAATAAAGAAGAAAGAATGCAGCTATTGCTACTACTACTCTACCAGATTGATGATCTGTTATTTTCTCTATTGTTCCAATGCACACAGGCATGACTATGTTCATCTTTTTCTTTTAAAAAATAAGTTCATGGTCTGTGAACCCTTTTACTTTACAGAAGAAGGTCCACCTCCAAAAGATGGTTTTAAAGAAAAAATAAAATCAGTTCAGTTTCAGTGGCCATGTCATGACCAAGCTTTACATCAAGCATGCATGATAATGCAAATAGTTGGTTGTTTCGTAATTGTTTAAAAATATAATAATAATGGGCAATACAATCACCTTCCTTCCTCCTCCTCCTCACAAGACATTCTCTAATCTTTATGTTCACACATTTTTTTCTTCTATTCTTCTCAGTGTTTTTAAAAAGAAAGGATTTTAAGGTTCCGGTACTGCTCATCATGATGACAATGATGAAGACTTTGAAACTTTTGATAAAAAAAACAAGCAGCGTGATTGTCTAAAATATTTAGAAGAGTCACCACATCTTGTCGACCATCGACCGGTGGAAAAGATATATTTTTTTCTAGAAAAAGTTTGCCTTGCAATTTTGTAGACGATGATGACGACGGTCCTTTTAAAACGGATATTCTCCCACGCCTCATCATCATTTTTGTTGTGGATTTTTACCATTTACCTTTACAATTTGTGTACTGACAGGTATGGGATATGGGAGAGCATTATCATAAATGCTCTGATATGTGTACACTTTTTACTTGTCGACCGTGGAGATTTTTTTGGTGACTAGTGGACCAAGACTAATTTTTTATGTACGTTTGATGATGATGATGATGAATCTAATAAAAATATCTATGGTTTTTGTCAGCAGGGAGCCTAGGAGCCCACAGGATTTTTGTTCTCAGCATTATTATCATTAAATGCTATAAAGCTATAAAGCTTCAAAGTATTTTTTAAAGGGAAATAATATGCAAGAAGAACAAGGTGAAGATCCTGTGACGATGATTACGTATGATGATGATGATGATGATATAGCACCTAATCAGTCATCCAAAAAGGAACAATAATTTTTGTGAAATGTTGAGAGAAGCCCAAACAATAAAAAAACATTCTTGCGCTTCTTGTCTTTTTTATTTCGTTCAAAGAGCCGTTGTCATCCTCGTCATCTTACTATCGTCACCTCAAGCTTTTACTATATAGAGAGCTTGGATTAAAATTAGCTGTAGGTGCTCGTCAGGTGCTTCCTTTACCCAAAAAAAGTACAATGTACTCACCATCATCGCCGTTGCCACCATCATCACCGACACCAGAGAAAATATATGTTGTATTGACAACTGGCAAAACTGAAGCGAAGCCAACGGACCGGCGTTTTTACATAAAACAGGTACACTAATTTCTTAAAATTTGTTTCTAAAGTTATGAATATGAAATACCTTAAAGCCTTAAAGTATGGTAGATATTTATTTAAAAAGTAAAGATATTTTTATAAGGTCCCGTCATCTTTTTAAACGATAGTAAGCACCTCAAGAACATGTCACATTTTTTTGCTTTAGTTCTTTTTACGAATAATTTGAAGGTGACATGTTAATGGTGTATACACATACACGCAGGTAGGTATATATACGCAGTAATCTATACAAGTTTACAAGTCAGCATTTTGCAAAAAATAATAAGTAAATTTGTTTCGCTCTCATCCCATCAAAATAAGTACTGTTACCGTTTTAAACATATTCAATTTTTTTGGAGATGGATATAAAAAGTGTTTCTTTTTGTACCTAGTTCACTGGCCAGTTTGAAAAAAAAGATGATTATGGAGATTCTAATAAAAAACATATATAGTGTATTGACATTTACAAAGTATATTTAAAGCTTTTGTGCATTTACTGAATGCGTGTGTAGGCATATACTATTTTTTTATCAGTAACGTGTGAAAATTCTGTTGTTTTTTAGACCATTTTATATATATTTTTTTGCTTATAGTTTCAATTTGTTTTAAAATCTCTGGTGTGTTTTGTGGTCTTTGGCCACCTCTGTGAATTTTGTGGCTTGAATGCTGAATGTTCCTACAATTTTATTTTTTAAACTCTCTATTCTCCCTTCCTATCTTCTTGCACATTTTCAAACATGCCATCATGCTTTTTTATGTCTTTTCCGAACTCACACACAACTTTGTTTCCATTTTTTGCCTTCTTCTTCTTCTAACTAACCCTTTCGAACCATACATTGTAGATAGGAAAGCGTCATCAAAACTAACTGGAATCTCGTCTTCAGAAGAAAAAAATATACCCGAGAGTTCCGAAAATAGATACTTTTTTGCTTTCAAAGACCGACACACAAGAAGACAGAGAACCAAAGAAAATGATGAAGACGACGATACAGATGAAAACCAAGTAAAAAATAATGTAATTGTCAAAAAAAGGGAGGAATATGTATCTGTAACATGTACTTCCATAAAGAAAATATATATGAAAATATTATAAGAAAAAGCGACACATACAACTTATTTGGCAACTGGGAACAACTGTACCTTACAAAAAATGAAGATAGAAGACCGTACATTTAAAAAAAGTCTCTCCTTCTGAAAAAGAATAACAGAAAAGTTAAAGTTAACAGTACCTCCTTGTCTTGTCATCATTTTTTTGTTATTCCATATGTTCTTGATTTTTCTTTACCCCTTTGAGTCCGTGACTTTTTTAAAACAATTTTTGACCCTTCCACTTTTTTAAAAGCCCAAAAAGAGACGACAACGACAGACACTCTCTTTGAAGTAACGATACAATATGGATGGACGATGGACTTTGTTTTATTTTTAAATTCCTTCTTTTTCTTTTCGCGTTACTCAGCCACTTTTTTTAGCAAAAAATGTAAACTGTATCCTCTTTTCTCAGTCAGAAACAGAAAGAAACACTTTTTCCCACGGTATGATAAAGTCGAAACAGAAACACTTGTAAAAATTACAGGTAAGATTAATAAGAAGTAGTATAGTGTTAAAGGTTGTTAAAATCTTGTGGTGATCTCATAATTAAATTAGATCCTGGGTTAAAATGTATCTGGTTTATGGTCTCTTCAATTATGTCGTAATAACTTCATTTGGAAACCACATAGTCTTGATGCCACTTGATGTAAAATAGCCTTCAAGATAAAGATTTTATTTATTTAGTGTTTTTATTGTCTATTCATTTCACATTTAAGATGTCGTAAATGATTGCATGTCTTGCATAATCTGTAATATTGAAAGAGCTTCATCGCCTTGAAGCCAGTTCACAGTTCGTTATGATTAAAGATGATTGTGTAAAAGCTATATGTCCTTGTGTATTTTTTGGCTTTAACTCTAAATTTAATTGATTGGAAAGACGTCACTAATTTGTTTAGGTATAAATAGAGCGCATCTTTCGGCCGAGATCTTTAGTCATGCTTCAGTTTCGTTGCAGAAACAGTATTGAAACTGATTCGTGACTCATAAAATACTGATCAAAAACTATAAAAAGTAATAAAGTCCTGCTATGATATTCCGATTCATCAACAAAAAGATACTTATTAATTAAACTGTTAATTCAGTAGTTAAAAAATAAAATTGTGAAGGAAATTCCTTAATAAACTGAACTAATTATTTGCAAAAATGATTAAAAGTCTTTTGTTTTTAATATATCATCTTTTAAAAAGATTATACTGTTAATACGGATTTTACCGTGTATTAAATTTTGAAATTATTTTTATTAAAATTTTCATGCCGTTTATACAATATGACAGAAACTGTTTTACTGACTGTAGTTTTTTAAATGTTAATATATCATAAAATTTCGGTGAGTGTTTTAACAATATGAAAAGTGTTCTGAAAATGAAAGTAACAGAATATCTGCAAGAACCTTTTCAGTTTTTTATTTGTTTATATTTGTTTATATTTTGTATTTATAAGTTTACTAGAGATGAGTTTCGAAATGGATTTTCAACTTTGACCAAAAATGTATTTTGTTTTGACTGGAGACCTGGGAATGGAAGAGGAGCCCTATTTATACCAAAAATCGGTGCTCGATGTCTCAAGAAAAACGGTTTAATTCTTAGAATTCAAATAAGCAAAATAATTTAATGTCAGCTGTCGATATATATTCCGAGAAATACATGTACTAAATATATTTTGAACATGCTAAATATTTTGTATTGGACTTAATTGCTTATTGAATAGGCATTGTTACTTTTTTATTGGCTTTGTTCCAAGAAAGGAAAGTATTTTTCATGCGCTCACCTAGGTTATAAATAGGAGTCCGATTTCTAGCTTTGCAGTCGCTTCTTGAACTCAATTGCTACAACGATAGCATAGAGTTCATGAAGGCGACCAATAAATCTATTGAAATTTTTCAACTGTAACTGGAGTTCCAGTTGAATCGGTTACTTGAGTAGAGATTATCTTCCACTCAACGTAACCAACAAATGCACCAAATTTAAAGGGTCGAGATGAAAATGTCAAATGAAATTAATGCAACAGGAAGTTATTACAGGAAGGTCAAAATCCAACAGAGTTATATAATTTCTGCACGAATTATTATGAAATATTTTATAATTACCTGTATCTGTACCCGCATAAGTGAAAACATCGGTTCAATTATGGTATTAATTTATCTCGTTTATATATCATTAAATATTTTAAAAACAATTTATGGTCAATCGGAAGCACCCTTGAGCCTCTTAAATAGAATCAGTTGGCCACTTTGCACATTCCTAATTTAAAGCAGTCAACCTGACCAGCTATAAGTCTGTAGAAGTGAAGTTAGTAGTCTCTATTCACTTGTGTCTTAGTTTAGTTGCTTCATATTGTCAATTGTATATGAAACTGACAACTTGCCAAAAAATTAAAACGGAATTTTATTGAAACTATAACGCTTTTGACTATAAATAGGCTTACCTTCTAGTCCAAGTCTTTAGTCACTCCTCGGGTTCGATACACTTTTAAAGCTGTATCTAATCTGATGGAGTGACATTCTATTTAAATTAAATGATGATAAGAATGTAATGATGACGATTATGTTTTAATAACAGTGGGAAAAAATCACTTTTGGAATTCAGCGTTTACTCAAAATATTTCCCAATTTCTTTGACGAGTGTTTCTAAAAACATAATTTCGAAACATTGAATAATCATGATCGCCAATGAGGTGCTAACGTTAAAAATCAAGCGTTTTCATTCAAAATACCTGCAATTTTTTTTATTAACTGTTAACTCTCTAAAGCTGGAGAAGTCTTTTCAAAACAATGAATAATTAACGGTATGAAAAACCTATTGTTACGTTTTATTGCCATCGTTCCAAGAAGATCATTTATTTTTTGGAGAGGTGACTCATACTAATTTTTCGTATAAATAGAGCTCGTTTTCCGCAGTCTGCTCAGTCGCTCCTCAGCTTTGATGCAAGCTAAAGATAAAACATTAAAGCTGTTCAGTGACTCAATATAAAAATCAAGTTACTTCCTGACATTTGAGAGGAATCACATTACGAAGGTCAATCCTGATATTGAAATACTAGAAATTCCATTGATTTTAAACCTAAAAGTTTCTTAACGATATTCCAATGCTCGTACAATGTAAAGCATCAATTTGCTAAAATCTAACAAATATAATTGCAAACTAATTTTGAATAAAAAGTTATAAAGCTAAAAACCAGTATGGCCCGTTAAGATATTTCAATCTTCTTATCGACGTCCATACCAAAGTATTAAACAATTTCAAGCCAAACAGTATTTAAACACAATTTAATTTCAATATTTAAAAAACAAAAATGTCAACAAGAAATAAAAAACCAAAAAAGAATACAAATAAATTACAATAAAAGTTTAACCTATTCATTAACAAAAGTATGTTTTTGCCCGTCCTAAAAATGGCATTTGGTTTCGCATTCATCACTTCATCACATAACACTTTTACAATCGCTTTTACTTTGCTTTAAACATAGCATGAATACAAATGGTCGTGGCGAAAAAATTTATAAACGAGAAGTGTCCATTAATATCCACCCACTTGAATCCCTTTTTAATGTTCATGTAATTGTTAAGAATATCAAATATGATAATGTTGAATGTTAATGTATTCTGAATTTTGACTCGCAGTAATCAAATCAGCAAAAGAGGCTGTCCGACAAACCACTTCTGCTGTCCTGTCCATTATTCAGCATTTCAAGCCAGAGATTGTCGTTCGTGACCAGAAAATGAGGATAGACCAACCAAAATCAACTGCCAAAAAACATGATGATGACGATGATGATGCCAGCAGCTTTTTTGACGATGTTGGACGTCGAACGTGCTTTGCAAAAAAATGCTGACTTTACAGGTGTTTTGCATGTGGCACGATTGTGAAAATGTTGACCAATCCAAAGCCGTTATTATAGTTTCACTATCAAAGTAAAAAAGAAATTTACACCTGCTTGTTATTGAAAGAATGTATGTGGTCATGCTAATGTGTGCTGACGTGTGTGTATGCTTTGAATTATCTCAGACAATTTGTTCATGTTCACCTCATTTTTAACACGAACAAAAATACATAGATGTCAATCTTATGGCATTATCATTGCCTTTAACGTCGTCATCAACAGTATTTTTAAAGGGAAAAGACTTTTATGAGCTAATTACGTAATGACCTGTCTTAAAACTGGACAGGATGGCCTGAAGGACACTAAAAAGTCTTGGATTGAATTAAGGAACCCCAAACCAAAAGTATTGTTTTTTCAGGAAAAATGGTTAATTGCTGTCATCATTAAATAAACGCTTGTAAGTATCACTATTTGAAAACCAAAAGTAAATTAAAGTTCAGCAAAAATTTTGTTCCTTCTGAAGATTTGTTGTTGCTTTTTGTCCTGATTGTTGTTTTTGTTTAAATTCAAAATTGGACAATAATCCATTCTATTGAGGCCATTTAAATGCATCTCCTTACTAGCAAATAAACAATAACAGAAAGATCATCAAGTCAAGGCCATAGCAACGAAAGCTTTTCAACTTGATTATTATTGTACGTTACCTGTATACTTAATGATGAGATGTTATATACCTAGTCCATTTACCTGACTTGAACAAGTTGCATTGAATGAGAGATGAAAAAGGGTTGAAGTTGAATGGACTGGGTGCTGTTGCAGCAACACCAAATACACTGCTTTGGATTTTTATAAGGAAAGGGTTGGCACTTTTTTGTTGCTGTCTCAGCACTCTGGAGTCACTTTTTGATGAAAATAGTGAACAAACGTGCTGGTGAATATTTATGAATGAAAATGAATGGAACGAAGTATATTTGAAGGAGGAAGAAGGAGATTAAAACTTGTGTAATGATATACTCTACTCACCTTTTAAAAACATTTTCTTCTAAACTTAAACAATCATTTCATGTTTCCAGCAATGACTCTTTACCTACAAGAATGAAAAGAAAAAAATATGTGATCCCATTTTCTTTATTGTTTTTCGTCAACCCTTTCATTCATGGCCCTGTTGTTGTCGAAATGTTTTTATGAATGAATGTCATTATACCTGAGAAACTCTGAAAATACACAGCATGTTTTCCATAAAATTCTCCTTTATCTTGCCACCTATTTTTCAATGGAATGGCCAAGATTTTCAAATGAATAATAAGTAGATGTGTATTAATGATTATAACCCTTTTGTTCACATTTAGTTTTTCTTTCAAAAAACAAGAAAAAAGGACTTTTTTCGCTGGCCATGTAATTATCATTTTTAACAGTTCCATTCACAAAAATCTTTTAAACGAATCATTTTTTCTTACAAAAATCTGTAGAGGAAACTATTAGAATAAAGTGTTTGTGTGTGGGCTAAGCATTCCAGAATATTTTCCTCTGAGTTTTGTCTTTTTCTTTCATTCATTGACTGCCCATTGAGCAGTTAATATTAAATATACTACTAAAACCCTTTCATTAGTCAAATGATACGTTTAAAAAAGTAAATAGTCGTAATGATCTCTGCAACTGAATCAGTCATTCATTTTATTGCTGCTATAATTACCACTTTTTTTCTTGTCATCGTCTCATGTCATTTTTACTTCTTTCTGTCTTTCTACTTTATTTACTACCCTTCAATGACCACGTCCCATGTCATTTTTTTAAACTTAGAAATCATGCTTTCACGCATATTAATCTCCATTTTTTCCCCAAGTTTCCTAGAGGCCATGTAATAAAAATTCCGAACAAAAAAATCTTGTAACCTGAAAAAGTTCATCCAACGCCAACGATAAATGACACGCCTGATGGATTGCAAATAATGGGACAGGTGAATAGTGAACATCAACAAAATCCAAAAAAAGAACGACGGACAACGACACCATTACCAACGACACCGCCGCCACCACATTTTACCAACCATAAATAAATGGAATGCATGCAACCCTTTAAACTTTTCTTCGGTTCTTCATTGTCGTCGTCACCGTGATCGGTCGTGAAGATGATGAACCTCAGAAGAACCACACAACAATAAACTAATTGTTTTTACCTGCAACTAATAATGACCATAGAACCGTATACACATTTTTTGAAAAATTGATCATTCAAGAGCATCTAAGCTTGATCATCACTCTAAATATCCTTTTATTATTATTATTATTTGTGATTGTCGTGCGCTTTTCTGGCTCGCCACCAACCATGGCTGATGATCATGATGATGATCTTCCTCCTTCTCTTCTTTAAAAAATTATATCTTTTAGTATTTTCTCTCTGCTCATCTGTCTTTTTCTTTTCTGTGGTTTGGTTTCATTTCTCTCTTGTCCTTTTTTATTCTTTTTCGTCTTCTTCTTCTGGCTGAATGACTCCACATTTTTTTACACAAAAAAAGTTTGCTTGCATGCTGATGACGATGATGATGATGCCACGGTGTCTGGATTTGTTGGTTGGCTTGAATTTTTCGAAATGTACAATATCCTGTGTTGTCATCATGATCATCATCAACAGTTCAAGTCTCTTTTTTAAAGACACAAACCTTCTCCTCTTCTTGATCATCATCAGCTTTGTCAACATCTGCTCTTCTCTAAAAAATAAACTATGGCCCGTTGATCTCTGTCTCTCTCTCTCAAAATATATAAGACAGAAGGGGCTTCTTCTCTTCTTCAGCGGAAATTTCCAAGTAACGCTCCTACAGACACACAGGCTTTCTGGTTGTTTTGTTGTTGGTTGTGGTGGTCCTCCTCCTCCTCCTCTTATAAAAGAGCACGCTTTGTTGCCCCTTCTGATCATCATCAGCATCATCACCATGGCAACATTTTTGCTACTCTCTTCATCACTGTCCTGTTTTTCAATTTGCACTCTGAAAAATCCTCAAGTCAAAACCTGAAAACATGTACAAAATTGTATATAAATAATCGAGATAGAAGATGGGCGATGCCCTTTTCCTCATTCATCCATGCACCAAGTCAGCATCATCAAAAGAGCGTGGCGGGTTGTTATATATACGTAATGGGTAGTCACTGACTTGACTTTAAAGATTTAAAGCTCCTTTTTATATAAAAAATGAATCTTCTAAATCTAAACAAGCCAATATAACAATACATACCCGTCTCTCTTAGAAACGGTCTGTGACCATTCAGGTTGAGCGTCATCATCATCATCAACAATAAAAATAATACTTTGATGATGATGATATGCTATATGCTTTTGATGATTCGTTTTTGTCTTTCAAAAAATTATATACTTTGGTCGACGTTTTTGATAAAAAAAATAGTCATCCCATCCACATCCACCTCCTTCACTTACTTTACATGACATGGTGACTTGTGACTGATGGTTGATTATAGTGTAACCCTATAACGATGACATGAAATTTTTTTCAATAGTTATTAAATATTTTGAAAACTACCTTAAAGCCTTAAGGTACACATAGGCATCAGTTTAATTTTTTTGCAAAGAAAAGTGTCCTTAAGGAAAACAATACAAAAAACAGTGAAAATGCAAAAAAAAGAGAATATTGCACAAGACAAGCTTGTTATAGTGTTAACTCAGCCCAATTTGCTCGTGTTTTTTTTCTTTAACGGTATTGTGCACACCACAACTACCCATATCCTCACGGCATGCATGATGCATGTCTCTAACAACAATAAAGAAAGGGTTAAATCGCCTCTTCCTTCTTCTTCTTCTTCTTCTCCTCCTCCTCTTATTCCAAGACATTTCCCTCTATAACGAATATAATGTCGATCATCATTGTTCCGATTTTCTTCTTATCACTTGTTTACAGTTCCTCTTCTGCTCCATCATCCATCCAAACAAAAAAAACATCATCGGCGTTGTCTTTTATGTCGTGCAACTTTATAAGCCAGTGAGCAAAACGATGAAAAAACCACAAGAATGAGCCATGAGTGGTTCTTCTCTGGTATCCATCCATCCATACACTTCATTTTCTTGTTATGCCCCTTTGCACCTTCTTCTTTCTTTTTTGATAAATAATAAAAAATGTTGCTACTACACACACTTATTTAAAGGGTTTAGTTAGGACACATTGTCTGTTCATAAAAAAATATAATTTGATGTTTTGAACAAAACGACATGGATGATGGCATATTAAAAAGTGCAGTAGCAAGACAACCTGTGACACAAGACTAGAGACAAGAGACAGTGAGCACGCTTATAAATAATATATATCAAATATATATGAAAACAGATAGATACTACGTTTTTTATAAAGAGTTAACGCCTATTTACTACAGAAACATGAAAACAAGACTAATTTTTGTAATGGCATCATCCATCCAGAAGAAAATAGGATGAGCGGAAGAAGGACCAATCTTCTTTGTTGTAAATGTATTTTGTGTGAAACAAGTTGAAAAATTAGGATGAAGATTGGAATGGTAAGGAAAGGAGAAGGACGTACTGTTTGATTTTCTAAATGTAACTATTTAGAGTCATCAATAAAAAAAGACCAATGAAAATTTTAATATTCGCATTGTTTCAAAAACTTCTTGGAAGAGTGACGTAACCGGACCTTTTTTTGATAAAAGGTCCGGCAATTATCACAACAAATACGGTATGAACTAGAACATTTATTCAGTTTATCTCTACATACCAGAATTTCGATGATTAATCTATGAAATTCAACAAGTTTTGTAACAATTAGTAGCAGAAAACATTGTATCATTTTATTTCGAAAATGAAAAAAAGAACAGTTTTTCTTTTTAAAATACAAAAGCACTACAGGATCCCCTCCTGAAAAATGCAAACAAATACAAAACAAACCATCAGAGACTTTTTTACCCTTTCAATTTTTTTACCCAAAAGTAAAACGTTCATCTTTTAAAACATTTCAACAAACAACAGAAAAAAAAAGAAATTTCAAATGAAAAAAGAGCCATGGGTCATTTACTTATAGTTTACTTTACATACTTTCTGTTAAATGTTTTCCATTTTAGACGACGACCATATGTCATGAATTTTTATTGAGACTACCAACATCCCAACCAGCTTTATTTTTGAAAACTATTCTCAATTCTCCACATAAAAAATAAATATAATACACAGGTGGTGAGTTTTATAAGTTTAGAGAGAGGTATTCTGAACACTCACCTGAAGCCTTTAGGCTTTTTTACAGAAAAAATACAATTAGTAGCAATAATAAAAAATTGTATAGTCGCCACACTATATAGCCCACCACCATAATGACAATAAAAAGCTTTTTAAAAACTTCCAACTTGTCACAGTACGGTCACAGCATTTTAATGAAGTCGTCAAATTATCATGAAAAATAAACATGAGCATTCGCTGATGATCCATTTCTCTAAAAAAATGCTTCCCTTTTTTCATTTCAATCCACTTTGCTTTGAATACTGACTTTTTTTTTCTTCAGGGGAAAGTCCATATTTGACGTAACTTTATAAACAAAATCCACAAAACCGGAAGCGAAACGGCTTTACAAAATCATAATGCAAATTGAATCATGCCACAGATCACATCAGAGTTGAAACAAGTATGAACAAACCCTTTCAAAAAATAAAAATAAATAAAGTGACAGTAGAATAGACTGTTGTTCTTTTTCCTTCTGTCTATGTGTTTATTATTGTTTTTTAAAGTCAGTTTTCAGTTACGTGAGAGTTTAATGACTTTTTTTGTGGTAGCTCTTGATAGAAAAATTCCACCTCCGCCACCAACTACCACCTTGGTCCATATCGTCGTCGCTGCCACCATCATCGTTTCATTTTTTTTCTTGTTCACTTCACATTTCACATCATCATCATCATCGTCGGCATCACGGTTCTGCTCTGCTCTTGTTTTTTGTGATTTTTCTTGATGACGATGGCATGCGATAATATTATGGCGATGCATGAAAAATGCTTCCTGAATTTTAATTTTCTGTCTTAAAAAAGCCAAAAGATAAAAGTGAATAATCTCATGATGAATAAGGAAAAAGTCCATAGTCCAAAAAGGAACATGATAAATAACTGATTGTAATTCAGTAAAGTAAGTGGAGTTCATAATGTCTTTTTAAAAAAATGGAATGATATATGCCCAAGACGGAAAAAAATAAGACAATGGGTTGGAATGTTGAATAATATTTTGGTCCATTTTTTCATCCTCCGTTTTCAAGTCAAGTCATCATTATATCGACAGGACGACAAAAATATGTTGATTGTACTTTATACAAGTCGTCACGGAATAATGATCTGATTGACAACTAGAATTAGAATTGCATAATAGTTGTTTTCAGTTTTTATGGCATTTCCCCGCAAATATTTTATAGCTTTGTTAATTTTTTGCTTTAAAAGTCTCAAAAAGTGCATTCGGAATAAAGAGAGTGCACTGACTTTCTTTTGGAGATTTTGTTTTAAGAAACGGTAGTTAACGGAAGGGAAGTGATAAGCGATGATGAGTATAGGATGAGGACGACGACTTTGGTTAAAAGAGTCAAAGTCGATAAACTTGAAAAAAATTGGTCGTTTGGTAAAGATGAAGATGGTGGTAAAATAAGTGGAAACAATTATAAAAGATGGGTTTTATCATAATATTGAACGTGGTGGCAAAACGTTGACTAATTGATGAAGATATAGTTTTTGGTGTGGGGGTGGTTATTAGGATGCAATTTGATGTGATATTTTTTTATGTAATAGCAATAATAAGCAGGTAGAACGACTAGTGATGATGTGCTGCGTGTTTGTGATATGATGTGAGATTTTCTTACTGACAAGGATACAATGCATCAAGATTAAGAAATTTCATGGTGTCGAAAAGTCCAAATTGTAATTAGTTTGTTACTACTTTACAGTAAATGCTTTAAAATTTGATATTTCCAAAATATTTGGTTTTTATAGAAAGGGCTAATTCTTTTTCTGAATAAGAAGCATTTTTATGAATTCATCTGTTATCATAGTTTTCAGCAATCTGTTCGTCATACTGTGTAGTTTCCTCGTAAGTTTGCTGTCAACACTCACCAACCACCACCACGACTTTCGTCGTGTCATATATTATTTTGGATAGCACGCACGCAAGCATCAACCAACCATCATCATATAATTATGACATGTTGATATTTGTAACGTTTTTCCACGCTTCTTGTACCAAGCTTGTGATGTTGTTTAAGTTGTAATGCAATCTGTCCTTTATGCTGCCGTTTTTAGTAAGATTGGTTTAAGATGTTTAAAAAACAATTAGGAAGGTAAAAATCTTGATGACATTTAACAGCTTTTAAAGAAGATAATTATCAAGTGTGTGAAGTAACTAAAGATTAGTCATTATATTTATTCAATGACTTTTTTTCCCAACTTCCTTACATCCACCATCCACCAATACAGTTTTTTGGTCACAAAAGTGAGAATCATATCGTCCCAAAGTTATTTTTAATGGAAGAAATTATTAGTGTGCATTAATAATTAGTGGATAACCTTTTTTCTTCTAATATCTTCACACATTTGACATTTCCTGTGAAATATTATAACGAACTAATAGTATAAATGTAAAATCTCGATTTGCCCCATGCTCGAGACCATGAACGGACAGATGAGTCATTGCAAAATTGTGTATTCCCATTTCATCATGACCTTCATGATTCCTAAACTTTCCATAAAAATTTAGTATTCGACTTTATTTACTATATATTTGCACCTACCTAAAGAAATTAAAATTTTATTTATCCAAATCATTGCACAATTTTCTAATGTATGGCATCACTTTATTCGTTTATTGGTAATAATATTATGTCATGTCACCTTTTTTGGGTTGAATGCTCTTAAAAAATTAGAATAAATTTATGAGAAGAGAAACTCGAATGTCAAATTCTGATAATTTCAAAGAATTTATTTCTTCAAAGTCACCATCAATTTCTGGAAAATGCGATCCCTACTTTGTTTGTCCTCACCGTCCTCGGTACAATTTTTCAGAAATTGACGTACCTTCTCTATTTCTTTTAAACAATTATTATCTTGTCTCAATGCAACAGAATCTTCAATTTTATCTTAAAAGATCTGGTTTTGTCTGATATGACATATGAAATGGAATATTTTAGCGTCACAAAATATTACATAGTTTTTTCAATCGAATTTTGTCCAGTGTTAAAGGGTAATTTCACAAGAAATTTGCGCAGTTAAAAAATTATTCAGATAAAAAAAAGTTCGTATTGGCACATGACACAATATCATTCTTCTCCGCATTTTCTCACTGCCCAAAAGTCAATAAAAGTCAAGTAACTTTTAAAAAGTACCTCAGGAAGCACAATTCGAATTCATTTTTTTGCGTAATATCTGCATACAAATAGAAATATCATTGGGAAAAGTGGAGGTCACCGGGTAGGTTGATTTGATATGACTACATACTTCATAATGATATGACCCACATTACCACATTGTTATATAATCTGTCACTCTCTCTTCATCTTTTTTCTGGCTTAATCCAAACAAATGAAACTTTTTCACACGTAGGTTAATTGTGTCGCAACCTGTGACAGACCTGCAAAAAACATGAAAATGGCTTGCCTGTAAAAAAATTGTTGCAATAACCAATAAAATAGAAAGATTGGAAATTACAATGATGATACGGTATTTACTGCTATTCAAAATAAAAAATATCTGCACAAAAGTATTTACTGATAGACCAAACAGGAGATGATCATAATTATTATTTATTATTATGTTAGCTGAATAAAAATACAACAAATATCAAATAAACTGTGATTGAATGGCTGTGATGGTTTTGGGAGATAATGTAGGCCGAGGCTAGAGAGATGGATAAAATGGATGGATTTATCTTCATCGCCACAGGATGATCATTCTGATTCTCGTCAGCTCTCACCTAGATTTCTATCAAAATCAGAAATTAGCTGTTTAGTTTTGGTGAGGGTGGATTGAGAGAGGATCTCTATGAATATCATATTCATATCTATTCATGTTTTTTTCTGCTAAAATAATAATAAAAACCAATAGATATATGATTGGTATTGGAAGGACATTAGCATACAAAAAAGCAGATGAACAACAGAAGCATAGTAACCATATAAACGGGGACATCATCGCATCATCATTTAGATTAGCAACTATGAAAACTGCATCAAGGATGAGGAAAAAGCTTCTGTAGGGCAGTGGCTTTTTTCCACACAAAAACATACACACTTTCATTGAATAATAGCCTCATAAATAAATAGTGTTCTAATGACAGAAATAGTAAATAATAGAGGACGTGTATTCTCATTAGCGTATAAATAGAGGGGAAAAAGTGTCGAGGCGTATAGGTATCATCGTCAAAATATCCATCAGAATTTTTTGGAATGAGCGTATTTCCCCATAAAATGTGAGCACAAAATATATACTTTTTACCTACGTGTGTGGAAATACAAATTGGTTTGGTTACGGATGGATGAATTAATGGATGGATGGTTGATCATGTCTCTCCGGTGGTGACGCTAAATACGTACATCCGCATAATAATAAATGGTCTGATTGAAGTTTAAAAAAAAGAGATGATATTTGTGTACTGATGAAATCAAAAGGAAAAACAATCAATATAAAAATGTATTATTATATGATTGGAACATTTATGAATAAAATCGTAGATCGTAGTAGTAGCCAGTGTAAAGGTATTTGTGAGGGAGGACAATAGGAAGAAATGGAAAGGATAAGTAAAGCTAACCTAAATACAGAGATGAAATGGATCATCAATAAAATAGACATACTTACAGAGCTATGTGTGTATCGATGAAAATGAGAGTACAAATTAATATTGATACGTCATCATAATAAATGGTAATAATAGATGGATAATGCCTATGTAATCAATATGTAATTGGTGATCATGAGAAACGAAAGTGAGAGTGTACTTATAACAAAGAAAATCACATCATACTATGTCGTCACGTCACGTAGCAAGTCAGGTGCACTGATAATAACAAGACAGGATACGCTCTTTACAAACATATTTACTTTTAATTTGTCTTTAACAAGAGCATTAGTATGTATGGTGGTAATGGCAATTATATTTGACCAGTGGTCATCGACATTTAGAAGAAAGAAGGTGACAAGAGTTATTTACTGCAGAAGTACGGACAATACACAAAATAGACAACATGTGCTCATATTCTATAGATGATATTGTTATCTCACCATTTCATACAGTAAAATAAATAAATATCACATAAATTGTCAGTTTTATTGGAGTACCCCTCCATTTATGCTAAGCAATACCCCAGGTAGACACAGTCGCCTGTTTTCCCCGTATTTGGTTAGGGAAGCTTGGGAAACGTCTGGGAAAGGGAATAATC
>JAQFYG010001477.1:0-18775 GCA_034694325.1 Entomobrya corticalis | reverse complement strand
GTTTTTGCCCATATAGCAACTTCTCAGCCGTTTATTTTGCAAGTACACTTTAACGACGTAGAATTACCCACACCTCCACCGTGTACAGTGCCACCACCGTACGCCTGCCCTGGAAATCCGGATGGATTTGGCATTCCAGAACCAGATGCGCTGAATACGGGATTTTGTCTGAAATATTCTCAGTCGCCATTTTAAGTTCTTTCCTTTGTGTTTTTATAATAGATTTTTTTCGTATTTATTTATTACTACTCGTCTAAAATAATAAATAGATTGATTTTGGTACATGTTTTGTATTTTTGCTTATATAAAGAAAATTACTATGTAACACCCAAAGAGACTATAGTTCGGCTGTAGAGACTATTTTTGAAACTCCTGTAAAAACAGTGCAGTAGTTCATAGTTTGAACACAGTACTTTAGTGTAGCAGCATAAGAATACTAACTATTCTGAAACGACATAGGCGCACAATAGTGGATTAGTCTGCTTATCATCACTTTTGCATGCATAATTTAGCCTCTTTACTGTGGATCCAGAAGAAGACACATTCATTACCCAGGTTTTGTACTGAACGACCGTCCGGGAGAATGGAGTTCTCATGACCAAAGACCAGCTGTATGCCAAATGTATGCACCAAAAGATATCACATCCGCTTCATTGCATGTTATGAATATGAAATTGAACCATTAATGACTAACGACGTTGAATGAAAACGATGCATGTGATTACACCTTTCGTTCACAATACCAATACCACGGTCTATAAGGTCCCCAGTCCTTATGTCGCGCTAATCATCTACGGTGACTCCACTCTATTACAGCTCAGCCGGAAGTCCTCCTTTATAAGTCACTGGGTCGATAATCCTCCAAAAATATTGCCGATTGGTTTCTATGCACCACCTACTAATGCCAATTAAATGGTTGTATGGTTTAATTAATAAATAAAGCAAAGGTTTATTTTTGCGATATAAAAATGTATTTCATTGCTCGTTGGACCGGCAAGGCACAAGGATTAGAAAAAAATTCTTTTAAAAATGGGCATTTACTCTATTATTGGCCTATTTATCTCCCAACTGTTAATCATATCGCTACTAAAAAATGAGCCCCAAAGCTCCGTCTATGCTCAGTATCCAGATGAGGCAAAGACATACATTACCAAAGCTTTGTCTTGGATGACACTCCGCGAGAATGGAGTTCTCATGACCAAAGACCAACTGGCTGCCAAATGGATGGACCACATTAAAGACACACAAAACATAAATTTCATAGCAGCCTTTCAATTTGAATTTGAAAAATTAATGACGTTGAAGGAAAACGATGCCTGTGACCCCACCTATCGTTTACATTACCAATACTGGTTCAATGAGAGCACAAACCCAGTCCTTCTATTCAACTTGGTCATTAAAAATTATTATCGGCAACACTACCCGGAAGTTGGTATCGGTCTTCCATCCGCCTATTGCGATTATACCCAAGGTCTCGTCTGCAACAAAGTCTCGAAAAAATGCGAGTGTCCACCCGGCTCCAAAATGAGCCGCCTTCCAAGCGCTCCATTTCCTCCAGCTCAGAGATGCCTTGTTCAAGAAAATGAAGTATGCGCAGTGCTTGATACAGCTTACAACGGTGGCACCAACGACCCGTTAAAGGATAGTCTCCCTTTTATGATATTTGATCCAGAGAGACCATTAGGCTGTGTGGAGGGTACACAATGTCGTTTCAAATCTCCTAACCTGGTGACTCCACTCTGCTATAGTTCATCTGGGAATCCAGCCTGGGTTGATGATCCTCCAAATATTAGCATCGGAGAGGAGTGCACTCTTTACCTGTATGCACCCCATGGGGTCTGTGACGGTGGCTTGACATGCTACAACTACGGACTAAAGTCAACCATCACGGGGGCAGGTACAGCTAAAAATAAAACTGGCATTTGCAGTGAATATTTGGGTGTTTATGGAGGACCTTCTGGATTTAGTGGATCATCCAGCTCTTCTTCGGAAGGGAGAGATACTTGGTATGAGTACAAACAAGCTGTAATTGGATTAGTGACTCCAGCGTTAGTGCCGCTTCGGGGAGATAAACTATACAAGTATCAGATACGCGTGAGGAAAGAATTTCAAGATAAATATCTTAATCATTTCATCGAAAATGCTAACAAATATGGCTGCTCAGTGGGTAGAACCGATAGAATGATCGCCGTCTACCAATTCTTCCTCAGTCTTCATAGCGCTCTAACAAATGGTGGTATGTATGTAGCTGATGAGGCGGAACTAAACAAGATGTTAGATGAGGCGGCAGACATCGTCAAAGATGGTAGCGGGAGAGGTAATGACTTTCCCTTTATTTGCGATGTTCGAGGAGGCAATGGAAAGCGCTGTGTGGCAACCGGCAAGTCCCAAGACAGGCGTGGCAATGATGGGGAATGCAGTCAGCCCTTCACAGAGGGAAAATCATTTCATGATGACCACTGGCACTACCTCGTATTATACAATAAGGTCAAAAATTTTAAAAGGCATTTAGAAGCGGTATCACTCGATCGAATCTTTAGAAGGCACTATTCCAAAAGTTCTGGATGCAGCGGATCTGGGAGTTGTACTGGTCTTTCACGCCACAGGGGCTATTGCTTTGAGGATTACGGGGAATTTGATGAAACGTATGGAAATGTTAAATATAAAGATTACTCCTGCGACTTTGTGGGTGGCTACAGTGCTTACATGGCTTGTAAGGGCACAGAGTTGGATGCAGCTTGGGAGTGGGGAGCATGTGAGCAGATTGTATTGGAGCAGAAAATTGAAGACATTTTGGAAGCAATTTTTCAAACTGGGAGCTACAAAAAGGTGGGGAACGGGGGAAAGTGTAACTATTTCGTTGAAACTCTTATTAAGGAGGCATTACAAGATGTTTCGTCAATTAATGGATACAATTTTTTGAAATTTGTTGACAAAAATTCGGCGGATAACGACGGGCTGTGTGACATGGCCAGATTGCTGGAATGCAAGAGCGACGGTAAGTGTGGTTGTGTTGATAAAACTCAGGAGAGGGTGTCTGATGATGAGATTTACAAAAGTGACTATTGCTACCTTGTTACCCGTATGTTATTAAAATAAAAATATTACATATATTATTATTAATTGGGCATTGCATCTAATTTGATTGGTTATAAATCCATTCAAGATTCATGCGACAGTGATGTAACAAAGGAGTTTAAGTTTGTCCTTGAGAGCGATGAAAAGGAAATGATGAATCATTATGGTGACCCCAACAAAATTGATACTGATTGTAAAAACAGCAATGTCTGTGTTTTTGTGGACGCATGGCAATGTACAACATCTAACACAGGAGTAACTGGAGTGGATCGTACAACGACACCGCCTCCTGGACCGGGGCCGGCACCTGGACCTGGACCCGGGCCGGGACCAACAGGGCCTGGTGTGAATCCAATTCATAAGCCCATTGCTCCCGCCAGGAAGTACTCTGATGCCAATATTCTAATTTCCAAAATGTCTTTTCTGCGCCTGGCCTTCAATGTAGCTTTAATATTTTTCCGGTCTTACAATTTCATGTAAAAAGTTAAACATTTTACTTGTAAACGATGATATATTGTATGGAAATTCATAACTGCTAATCTGCGGCTTATACATATTTAATTAGATATCTAGTGGTAAAATTAAATTGGTATTAATAATTTTTAAAAAAACAATCACTGGATGAATATATTTTGAAAATAAAATCTGTTTTAAATAAATGAGGAACCTCTTCTATGTCTACCGGAAGTTCATCATTTTGGACATCTATTGATGCATAGGAAGTTTCACAAATGAATATCAAATACCAAAACCGAGCATAATGGTTTTACCATAATTAATAATGGATTATTATTAATTCATATTTTTTGTTTAATTACTCTTAATATTTAATAAATACCATTACTTTTGCACATTTATTTTGAGGGAGAAGAAAAATGACAAATTCGTAAATGGCAAAACTCGAGAAAGATTAATTGCATGCTTGTGTAATTTATTTAAATTTAAAATCCTTCATGACATTTATAGCATATAAATACGTTCGATTTCCTGTTGATTTGTTTATTAAATTCCAAAAAAGGAATTTTCTGTACACAAAATGCAAATGCAACCATAAGTTAATATACCAATATCACGATAATCCGATAATGAATGCACAGTCTTTAGAGTTTTGAATCATTCGTTCTCTTTTGGTAAAAACGTTGTGACACGCATCGTTAGCTTTTAAAATCGAACATAGTGGCATCTCAGCTAACCGATTTTGATTTTAGTATTTTCTCCGTGCTCAAATTATCCACAAATACTTTTATTTGCTTAATTGTTACCAGTTTACATATTTTGACGAAACGTTTGGCGATATTAAGAAATATTGGGGTATATAAAGCCAATCGATTATTGAAGAACTCCTCATAATTGTCGCAGCAGTTGATAGTCACAGTCACTGGAACGAAGTCTGAAAACTCATTGCACAGTAGTTTTGGTCACCAGTGCAAACCACACTTATCCCTGGGCTTTGTTTCAAATTTTGAAATCATTTCCCGTATCAAAGTATTCCAAAAGTTAGTTTTGGTTTGATCGCAAAACTAGTCATCGCCACAATTGCTTTGGGGCAAATGGGATATAGAAAAATTGAAAAAGTTATTGCGATTTAACTTTATCTTTGTTGACTAATTGTTAAGTCAAAAGTAGTACTTTAATCTGTTTACTTGCAGATTTCGTACTTTTTCAGTTTCTGAAATAATCTGAAACTTTTGAAAACATTCACAAAGTACTGATTTCCAGAAAAGTAAATCAAAATCTGAGTAAGTAAACAAAGCATGTACATTTCTCTTATTTTTGATATTTTGTTTAATAAGTTACACGAGAAGATAACTATTGTTTAAAATATTATAATATTTTTTTCAGATTCAAAATGGATTTCGACTCAAATGAGCAACGAGATAATGAGTTGAGACATATGATGAATAGAATGAGTAGATTGAGTTTCTACAATCGGGCCTTGTCATGTATTGATGACGACAGTGAAGAGGAGTTGGAGAACGCTGAAGGGGGAGCGGCAGGAGGACAGCCAGCAGCAGGACAAGTAGTTGCTCCAGTAATACCGTCTCCAGGACCAGGGCCTGATCCACTAATATATGCAGAACAGCAGATTAATGTAGTTGCTACTAACAAGGATATTGCTAGATTACTGGAATGTCCAGTCTGTTACAGCATTATGCTACCTCCAATCACTGTTTGCTCTGAAGGTCATTCCATTTGTGATCCTTGTAGGAAACGTGAGAAGAAATGCCCCACTTGCCGACGATGCTTTACAGATATTCGAAACAGGTTCTGTGAGAAGTTGTTGGAGATGTGTTCAATCCAATGCAAGTACAATGGCTTTGGATGCAAGGCTCAATTGTTGGGGAGTGAGTTATCGAATCATCAGCAAAACTGTGGAATTCATGACTGGCAGCAGCAGAACGCTTTAGAACTGGCAAAAGGTCAGGACACTAAGGAGCAGGCGGATGCTGAAAGGGATGCTAATGTTGAAGACAAAAGCAATACTGAGGAACAGGAGGCAGGGACAAGTAATCCTTAAAGGTAAAATATGAAAACTATTTTATATAGTTTCAAACCCTAATGAACTAGAATATTTCTAGTGTTGATTTTCATAAAATTGTAAACAATAAAATTTTATATTTCAGAGTTTGAAGAGAGTGCGCTATGGAAAGGACTATGGAGCACTTAATTGATTGACGTTGTTGAAACGAAATTCAACACCTAATGAGAAATGGAATATGAAATACAAAGAGTACAAACTACATTTATCGTAAATTGTATATTTATTTGTAAAGGCATTTCATGGCCTTAATTATAAACTAGACGTACGATACCTTCATTAACTGTTTGTATGTTAAAATCAAAGAGACTTAGATAATGTTGTCTTAATTAATTTCAACATTGTTATTATAATGAGAAGCTTATTTATTGTAGTACTTAAATATATGTCTCAATCTAATTAATTGCAATTGACTCGTATCGGTAATTATATATGAGTACTGTCAAAAGCTGAAGTTTACTGTCAGTAATCTGACTAATTATGAGAGATATTTGAAATAAAATGTAAATATCTCAAAAATGAAACATTAATTTTTCAAAATGTTTGTGCCTATTTATGTCTATAATGTGTATCCAAAGGACACATTTTGTTTATTCAGCTTCCTTTATAATGAAAAAATATGAATAAAAAATATTTTTTAGACGAGGTATTAATTTTGCGCATATATTTGTATTATCATTTTCGAATTTTTAATCATATTTTTTTGCATATGCATCAATCGCAAAATTTTAATTAATCATTTTGTATTCATTTTCACAAAATTGCACAATAGTAAAAGATCATTTTGCAAAATTTTTACTGCACCGCAAAATTTTCTGTTTTCAAAATTTCATACTAAATTTTTAAAATGACAATTGGAAAAGAAATTGTAACAATTCAACTAGGTCAGTGTGGAAATGCACTTGGGAGATCGGTGAGTGATGAGGTCATGTTTACTTTGAAAATTCATTTTTTGTTAAAAATTTCATAAGTTCATTGTCTATCATATACTCCAGTTTTGGGACGACGTTTGCTCAGAACACGGCATAGCTCAAACTGGAGAGTTCTGCGGCGAAAGCACCATCCAACTGGAACAAGCAGATTGCCTTTTCGTTCCCGGCGCAAATGGACGAAACTACGTCCCCCGCTGTGTCCTCATCGATCTTGATCCTTCCTCCTTAAACTCCTGCAGATGCTCCCCCAACGGCCAAATATTCCGTCCCGACAACTTTATCTTCGGTCATGCAGGTTCCGGGAACAATTTTGCTCGTGCCATGTACAATGCTGGTCTGGATATCAAGGATCAAGCTCTAGAAGCCATTCGCCACGAAGTAGAAATGTGCGACTTTCCTGTCGGTTTCCAAATGCTGGGAGCCCTTGGAGGTGGAACCGGAAGTGGATTTGGTGCCCTTCTTTTAGAACAATTGAAGGACGAATATAATAAGTTAGTGATGCTAAATTACAGCGTGGTTCCCGGTGGAGGATTTGCCAGTGACGCTGTTGTTGAACCATTAAACGCCACACTGGCATGTCCATCACTGGTCAAGCACAGTGACATCACAGTCTGCATGGATAACCAATGTCTCTTTGACATTTGCGAAAAGACACTAGGACTGGACAGTCCAATTTATCAAGATCTTAATGAGATTCAAGCTAGGGTAATCAGTGGCTTATCTGCAACTTATCGTTTTCCATCTAGAAATTATGTCGGTTGGAAATCTATGAAATGCGTGATGGTGCCATCTCCAAAACTCCACTTTTTTGTTCCCGGCTTCGTTCCTCTCAACCGTCGAGATGTCCAGTGCTATCGCAACTTTTCAGTTCATGATATCACATATCAAATGTTCCATGGCCCAGATATTCTTCATGCAACCGGCATTCAAAAGAAGGGTTATAACGGAGGAAAGTACATTACAGCCTTGTCGATTTATCGGGGCTTTTCCATACCAGAGTTGGAAGTTATCCAGAAATTAGCTGAATTTGAACATTGGAATCCTGAACAATTTGTTCCTTGGATGCCTTATCATTTTATAAAAGGGATTTGTGATACGCCCCCACCTGGAATGAAAATTTCTGCGACAATGATGGCAAATCACACAGGTGCTCAGAGAAATATTTGGGGAAATATTTTGCATAAATTCAGAGCAATCTTTAGGAAGAAGGCTTTTATCCATTGGTTTTATGCGGAGGGAATGGCAGACGATGATTTCCGGTTAGCAGAGGAAGAAGTTATCCAGCTTTTAGAGGAATATATTTGGTGTGAACAACAAGCACCTAAAGGATGGCTACCTATGAACGAAAATGAACTATTTCACAGGTGCCTGGAGGAAGAGCAAGCAGAAATGCAAGTGCAAATGTTAATTAACAAGAAGAAATCCATGACCAAGTTGATGTGCTGAAAAATAATCTTGGAAAAAGATCTCATTATCAAAATTCATTAAAACTTTTCGTTTTTATTATAAAAACAAAAATAAATAATTCTGAAGCTTATATTTATTTTAGCATAGCGTATTTAAAAATGCATAACTATATATTTCAGCATATTTTTTCATTGACAAGTTCATAATAAAATATAACAGTTTAATATATTTCCATACTATATATTTAATATTTAAACTATTCACATATAAATAAATATAATTTTTAACATTTCATATATTTTTGTAATCTATATTGCTTATGTTTAATCATGGATATTGACACTACAGTATATTATAATTAGTTTTATATAACTTAGACTTAATTATTTGTTAAGTTTTTAAACTTATTGCTTATCTTCGGGTGTCATACTCACTTTCCTGATGGGAATAATAAGGCATACTGCCATAAATAGAGTTTTGAAGCTGCTGTTGTTGCTGCTGAACTCTTGGGCTAATGTAACTACCGCCATAAGTCGGGTTTGCATTATACAAGCTACTTGGCTGATGAGCTGTCATTGTCATTGTATTTGTTGGATACATGGACAAACTGGCACTTCCACTCGCCCCTGTGAGGCTGGGATGAACAGCGTAAATGCTTCCACCTCCCCCTCCTCCACCTCCACCTCCCATGATACTCATTGGACTCATCGTAGAATACTTGGCATGTTGATGCATCATTGCAGCGGCTTGATGTGGACTCAGATGATGATATTTGTTTGAATTGCTTCTCAAAGTTGCGTAACTACCTTGGTGATGATGTGGCACCATTAATGTGTGAGGGTCGTTTTTATGGGGACATGTACACTTGGCACCTCCTGGACCTACGCTAACCACACTTGGGGCAACTTGAGGATAGCCGGATGATGCTAGTGTTGCAGGGCCGACGAGTTCTGAGCCGGAGGAGCTTGTAAGTTTGACGAAGCAGACGATAATTATGACGAAAATGACTATGAGGACGATGACGCCACCGACAATTCCAAAGATAAGACTGTCCATGTTGTTTATTTCTTGGGGCTTGACTTTGCTGACGTGGTTACCATCTGAAGAGTGACCATTGCCGCCACGAGGCTTATCTGCCTTTTTGATGTTGTTGATATTATTGTTGTTTGTTCTTCCCGTTGTGGGGGCAACACTCCAGATGATGTCGTCTTGGGTGGTTGTTGTGGTGCTTACTGTGCTTACCACTGGAGGCGGTGTAGTGCTCGAACCGGCTTCACATGTCAACTCGTCTAAACGCAAGTCCAGAACGTTATGACCTTGAAGATGGGTTGGACCAGAGCACAAAACACTGCTTTCAACGGTTTGCAGGTACTTGACCAGATTGACGGCATTACAGTCACAAACTGGGGAT
Organism: Entomobrya corticalis; assembly: GCA_034694325.1. Lineage (NCBI taxonomy): Eukaryota > Metazoa > Arthropoda > Collembola > Entomobryomorpha > Entomobryidae > Entomobrya > Entomobrya corticalis. The sequence goes on along the minus strand of JAQFYG010001477.1, from coordinate 9,408 downwards.
AACCCTTGAAGCTTAATGTTTTGAGTGAGGAATGGAGGACTGAGGTTGGTGATTTTAGAGTCGCTCACGTCCAAAACGATGTGTGATGACATTGGGACAGGAACTAAAATTGATGGTAACATACTAAGACTGGTGTTTGCTAATGTTATCTTCACCTCAGGACTTGTCAGTCCTGCAAATGTGCCTGTACTAATCGCGCGTACTCGTCGACCTCGAAGACCGATACTTTTAACTCGAGCGTTGAGTCCAGGATGGATTTGATCAGCAATTTGGTAATCCTTTACTTCAAAGTCAAAGTTTTCCAGATAATGAAGCTGGGCAAGGAGTCCTCGAATATCAAGATACCCCAACTTTGGCAAATTGTAGAGCTCAAGTGTTTTCATGTTTTTCAAGGCTAATGATGTCTTTTCCACTTTCATCAGATTATCGAGAGAGTTCAATTTTAACCCTTCTAATCCCAGAGGGAAAGTATGAACACCTGAAATGATGTTCATAAAGTTTCCGGACAAATCCAAGTCTTTCAGACTGGCTGGAAAGCTGCTTTCCAAAGTGTAAAACTGATTCCAGCTTAGATCCAATGATTCCAACAATGTTGTTCTCTGAAAAACTGTTTCCTCAAATCCCTTAATTTCGTTTCTGCTAAGATTCAACTTTCTCAAAAATGGCATTTCCAACACTGGAATACTTTTTACTGAACAGTTTGCTAAATTCAAACTTCTCACTGTTTTCGGTTCACTCAAAATATTCTTGAGACTTAGTTCACTCAACGGATTATAGCTCAAGTCTAGTTGTTTCACATTCACTAAAATGTTCAAGTTTTGTGGCACTTCCGTGATTCTATTTTCACTCATGTCCAGATTTTCCAAATAAAAGTATTGCCTTTGTAGGGCTTCATGGGGAATGTTGGGGAAAGCATTCTTGGCAATACTAAGTTTATGAAGCTTTTGAACATGGGTTCGGTCAAATATTGTTGGCGGCAAGGTGCTCATGTAATTGTTTGAGATGTCTAATTCCAGACGAATGATTCCGTGGAAAACGTTCGCGTCCAGATTTTCTAATTTGTTTCCAGCAAAATTGACTATTTGAAGCTGTGTGGAATTTAGAAACGCGTTTTGAATCACAAATTCAATAAGATTTCCGCTGAGGTCCAGTTCTCGGAGATGAGCAAAATTTGAAAAGTTCATTTCATTTAGATTTTTAATTTGATTTTTAGCAAGACCCACGAATCTTAGTTGCTTGCACGGCTTTAAGAATTCGGTTGGGAAAAGGGTGAACCGATTGTCATTAAGGTTGAGATTCCAAAGTTGACCAAAGCTTTCAAAGCTGTTGGGATAGGCGTAAGAAATGTGATTGTGGCTGAGGTCTAGTGTCTTGAGTCGGTCAAATGATCCAGTGAATCCCTTGAAACTGTTCATTTTGTTGTTATTTAATTTGATGGTTATCAGATTAGAGGTGTTGAAGAATGTGTCGGTTTTCATGTTGGAGATTTGATTGTGACTGAGGTCAAGAGTAGTCAAACTTAACATATTTTCTAAGACACCAATTTCCTTGATAAGATTCTTGGAAAAGTTGAGAGTTTCGATTCCAAACATGTTACCAAATTGGGGAAGATACTCCAACCGATTTCCAGACAAGTCTAAAGTTTCCAAACTGTCCAGTCCATCGAAAGAGTTGCCGAAAAATGAGGATACCATGTTGTAGCCCAAGTCAAGTTCTCGTAGATTTCCAAGTAGAACAAAATTATGTTGGAGCAAAGTAGACACCTGATTGTGATCAAGTTTCATTATTTCAAGACCTGGAAGTTGGAAACGAGGAATGGATCGAATGCTGTTGAAACCAATATCCAATTCTTGAAGAGTTGTGGGAAGAAGAACTTCATCCAAACTTTCAATCAGATTGCCCCGAAGATTGAGTTGGATGAGCAATGGAAACTTTGTGAATGTTTCTGATGGTATTTCCCTTATTAAATTGTGGGAAATGCTGAGTTTTGTCAAATTTTGGTTTTTCATTGGGGTCAGTGCGGATATCCGATTGTAATCGATATTGAGGGTTTGAAGAGTCGTAATATTCTCTACAGCTTGATTGGGGAATGTGAGGAGATTGTTGTCAATCAGATTTAACGTGATAAGTCCACTTAGACCATCAAATGCTGAAGAATACAGAGTACGGAGCTGATTTACTCCCAAGTTGAGTTCCTTGAGGTTGGTCATTCCCTGGAACAAGTCCCTTGGAAGCTCACTCAACCGATTTCTGGAGAGGTCAAGAACTTCTAAGCTTTTAAGACTTTTCATGTCCTTGGTCATTTCCAGGTTCTGGAGCAGATTTCCAGAAAGTTTGAGAACTCGCAGACTGTTCAAAGGCTTCAAAGAGTTGAGAGGAATTTGGGTAAAGAAGTTGAAGGAGAGGTCGAGCTCTTCGATGGTGTCAAGACCAGAGAAGGAGTCAGAGTTTAGACGTTGAATGCGATTGAACGAGAGGTCAAGGTATTTAAGGTTGACAAGACTTCTGAAAGAACCACTTTGAGCCTGAACAAGTTCATTGTGGCTCATGTTAAGGAAGATAAGTGAGGGGGCGTTTTGAAAGTCATCGGGTTTCAACTCATCTAAAAAAATTTAAAATATTATTAAAGTTTTATTTAATTTTATAACATTTTACTAGTATATATTTTGTAAATCATTTCCTGAATTCTTACTTATTGAATTGATACTCAAATCCAAAATTTTCAGCGCATTAGGTCCCTTCAAACTGGTAGACGGAACTCCCTTTAACTCATTGTCATCCAAGTAGAACTCTTCCAAACTCAAGCATCCATCCAATATCCCACCATCAACATGACTCAGCAAATTATTACCCAATGCCAGCACCTTCAATCTCGGCAATCTTTTGAACTCGCTTGTACTAAAAATGGGATTTAGCTGGTCTCCTAACAAATTGTTACTCAAATCCAAAATTTCCAGCGTTTCCGTCAACCCCTCCAGCGACTTTTCCGTGAGTCTCCTTAACCAGTTGTTACTCAGATCCAGGGTCCTCAATGGTACTCCACTAGCAAGAAGAGCTTGTGGCGGAATGTTTTGGTATTTGACAAACCTCTGGGAAAAGTAACTGACAGGTTGTCTGAAAGGAAGACTGGGGAAGTCTTGGGGGAACACAACATGGTCACAATTGATGCGGAAACCTTCTTCCTCTGCGACTGAGCACATGCAATGGGGTAAGGACGCGGTCTCTTGGAATTCTTGACAAGAGATCCACTCCTCATCATTTGGCACTTCGACTTCACCTCTCTGAAAAATTAATTAATCATGATGAACCCACGAAACAATTAATTACATTAAAATTTAAATATATTTAAATCTGACACTTACCACTGAACTAATAAATACACTAAAAACTACAGCTACGACGATTATTGCGCCTCTTTGGAACATTGTAAAATTCTTTGATAGTCTCCTCCCCTTTTTCTTCTTTTTCACTGGATCCAATAGGGACTCCATTTTCTTTGAGCAACCTGTCAAGTCATTTAAAATAAAATTTAGAAATTCACTTCAACAAAATCTGCCATTGATGGAGCTTGACAATGATTGGGGCAATGTGATCCATGTCCATATATCTCTACGATTACACCTTGCTAAGTTATCAGATAACAACTGTTATAGAATTAGCAAAACTATGAATTTTTCTTTCAATGAAATAATAAAAAACAATTCATTCAGTCGTTTTTGTCTCGATTAAATATGACACGAGTACAATTTAATTTGCTATTATTGCTTGTTCGACAAAAAAGTTATCGCTTTCTATGAAACTATGTGTCATGTATACATTTCAATGAAAGTGGTTTTGATCTAGATTAGATTTGATTGAAGGAATAGGAGGAATGTTGTTAAATGCAGTAACAGTAACAGGTACCCATAATGATAAATAGGTAGGTACTCATGATTAACGATAATATGATAATGCATGTCGTGTAGGTTCCATGAGAAAATTCTGCGGAAGTTCAAGAACACGCTGCAAACTTGCTATGCATAACCCTTCCCTTTTGTTGTTGTTTATTTGTGAACGGAAGTCGTTGAGATGAGAAAGGTATTCACATACACACACGAAGCCTCATTGACTCATTGTCTTCATGCAACACATTTATTTTCAAACGTTAGAATGTGCATTTATTATTGTAAACTTTTTAACAAGAGCATAATCACCTGCACAGGTATGCAAGCGATTTTATGATGACGACTTTTTGCCTTACTTTTTTAATCAATTTAAATTTATTATTAGTCCGTCGTGGGAAACTAGGTGAAGAGTTGTTCCTTTCTGCCACACAATTCAATACTCTTACTTTTTTCTGCTTCCTCTCATATTCCTTCTATAAAAACACTTTTTTCCTTATTATGAGCTGATTGCTACAAAAGACAGCTCATTTATAAGAATATCTGTTGAATTTCAAACTGAAAGGATAAAAAAAACTTGAAAAAGTAACAATCAAATCAACAGGAAAATAGGTGATGATCTTCATTCCACAAAGATAGATTTCATTAGAAAACTAAAAATGCCTACACATTTTTTCTAGATTTTACATAAATTATTATTGTTTTAAAAATGAAATTAAAAGTGACGGAAACAAATTAAAAAGTAAGAAATCATATCGTGATTTTGTTTTCTAATGAATTGCGACAAAGCACTAAATGAAAATGATACTAATAACTTTCACTAGTAATTAATTATTGTTAAGATGTCAGATTAGTCGCTTCAATAGCAATAAAAGTTTTCCAACTCTACTGGAAACTCTAAGCCGATTTAAAATATGTTTACTTACCAGAATTTTTTCTTCCAAAATTCCCCAATTAAAAAAAACATAAACCTATGCCACTCTGTTCTTAATTTTAAATTTCACATTTTGAAATATATAAAACACTAGAAAATTGTTTCCCATTTATCGTCGCAATTCCTTTCTATCCACACAATCTCATAATTCAGGTCACACAATTAAACCAATTAAGTTTTCAAACATAACTTCTAATTAGTTCAAATCATTTCAACATCCAACTATTTTACAATCTTCACCTTATGAACTTTCAATCATAGTCACACAGTGAGCAATGCAAACGCTGCTCACCTCACAAAAAAATCGCCACATACATAACCCTTCCTTTTAAAAAATGTTGATCATCATCATGGCGGATACAAAATAATTTTTTTTGAGGTGACCAGACCAGACCCGACCAAACCACCAGAAGAAGGTTACAACTTACAAATTTCTTGTTCAACAACAGCAGCCTTTCATACCTGCAGCAGTAACCACCTTCCTCGCCACTTATTCACGATAAAGCAATATTAATAATATTATTATTGTTATTATTATTTTACTTAAGCCAGTTTTCTTTATTGTCTCCACCTCAATCATTCATTCACCACAACACCACGATTCAATTCCCCATTGTTCTCTTTAAAAAGCATTACAAATAATATGCATACCTACTGCATCTACATGCAAAAACTTATTTCACGACGATGACCAACTTGATGATGCAAGACTAATGAAGTATTTGAAACTTTGAAGATACACAAGCCACTGTAAACCATGCAGATACCTAAATCTAAAGAAAAAGTTGGCTCGATTGCATCAACGTCCCTATCGTCCCTGCTGTCCCTACACCTTTTACACTTTACACCACCACTCGCATTTGCACCACCCTAAAATAAAAGGACGTTATGTTAAACTTTTACACTTGTTCCCTATAACTGTCCACCCCACCATGATCACCAATCACCACTATACGACCACATACAACTCCAAAGGATTCTTAAAAAAAAAAGAATGTCAGTCTGATAAAAATTCAAAAGAGTTGCTGTATGTAAGCCAGATTTTAATCTGACTGTGCAAAAATGCATTACGTTCTTTTTAGAGTTTTGGTCGTACAATGGCAAAAAGTAACCAGTGAGAATAAAGTAGCTGCAATAGCAGAAGCAGTAGTTGGTAGTAGTAAGCAACATGATCATCATCATCAAAATTCATCAGTTATTTGAGCCACCTGCAACAGTATTCTTCAGTGGTATTCTTTTTTTCTATAGGTAATAATAAGGCAGTAGTGAATGAAGGTGGTTAGCATTATAGCAAAAAAACGTAAGCGAGTTAGCAGGGCATTCTCCTTTCCGCTACTTTATATATATTTTTTATATATAAACCTTTCGCTTGAAATGATACGACAGAGGAATACGGAAAGAAACAAAAAAAAGAAGGAAACGAAATAGCTTCATCGTAATATCTGTATGTACCGCAAAAAGAACGTAACTTTTTTTCGAATCGTCAAGATTGAAAAAAATGCTTTAAAAAAATTAAAATTACATACCAGAAACTTTAAAGCGTATATTTATATAGAGATTGTTGAAATACATGGATTTTATGAGTTATCTTGTATGAAATTTTGGATGTGTGTGTATTATAACACCTTCTTCTTCAGCTCCTTTTTTAGAAGATGAAGTGATAGGTATCCTTTAACAAATACAAAAACATTATCCACTCTCATTATCAGCAGCAAAAGGGTTATCATCATCACATACCATTCCTTGTTCGGAGTTGTTTTGAGTGTCGAAGAACAAGATGAGAATGAGAAACAATTGAAGAAAATAGAATATGGGCATGGGCACTACTTACCAGCCACCGCTTTCCTTCTTTCTTTAAAATTCTTGAACTATTTGGTAGTTTATATTGGATCTATGCAATAATACGTGGGTTTGGTTAGTTTGGTACATGATGATTGTTATGTATGGCTATTGGCTATATACCAGTATTTCAACAGGAAGGAGAAGAAAGACGAAGTGAAAGACGGGGAAACAGGTTAGTTGCTGTTTTTTTGTGTGTGCAGATATGAAACGGTCAACGGAGCAATATAGACAGGGAGAAAAAACAACAGTAAAATAAAATGAAAAACTATGAGTTTCTTGAGTCAAGTCAACAATCAACCTGCTTGCTAGAGAGATATTTTCAACAATAAACAAACAATGTTACTGCGGGCATAAAGCAAGGATATTTATTTTGTTGCTGAAGATGCTAATGTGCTCTCCTTCTTCCTTCTCACTCACTCATCTTCATTTTCATGATCATCCTCCTCAATCTCCTCTTGTCTTTATATTTTTTATTATTATTAAAATCGAAAATCGTGTTCAGTGCTCATTCACTCAGTCAGTCATGCACTCAATCCATCCCATTATAATTATTTCGAATTTTAAAATTCGCTTTTTAGTAGATAAATAACAATAAAAAATTCACCTTTGAAAGAATTTCCTTCTAGAAGAGAAATGTTATTACCACCACTATCTCTGCTAGTTCCTTTTTCCTTTTCTTCTCTTGAAAAAGGAGTGAATAAAAAACTGGTCATCGTAACGTTTTGCTGGTCATCATTTAATGTCCGCGTCTATTATTTACTACCTTTTTTCACTTTACTCGCAATTCACTTTTTTTATAGCACCACCTTCACTCTCCTTCAACTTGAACAACAAATAGTTAAAATATGAATAATAGGTAATAATTTAATGGCCAAGAGAGTATCTATACCATGTTCATTTTCATCTTCACTTCTGCTCATCACTCTGAATCATCTTCCCTCGTTTTTATGATGATCTATTGTTGTTTAACGGTGTACACATTGCATTTCATTTTTTACTCTTCACTGATCATCACACAACAAAAAAGGAATCACTTTTGTTTATTACAGATTTTTTCAGATATGTTTTTGTGAAGATGATCCTTTAAAACACGAAATAATAGTAACAATTTACATTTTATGCACTTTTATTTTTTATTTGCGTTTAATAATGATAATTAGTATTTTTAGTAGTGAACATTGAGGCTACACATGCGTTTCGTTCAGTTACATTGGGATCGAGATTAAAAGTGGGCTTGGCTTTGACAGCAAAAATTATTGTATGAAAATATTATAAGAAGCACTTATACTGGTACGTGATATTGTATACACTCTTAAAAATATATATGAAGTTTGATGATCTCTAACAATTCATGTTTCACTGCAGAAGTGCATAAAGCACACAGAAATATAGGCATATATGCACTATGCACACCTGAAACAAAAATTATAAAAACGAATTTTATTTAGAATAGAGGATAATAATGTAATTAAAAGAAAGGGTTGAGCTGCGGAGGGTGCTGTATTGTTGCATGTATGCATGTATGTACTAATAAATATTTTTGGTCGTTAGTCGTTAATGTAAAAAGGACACACACAAATACTTTTAATGCAAGGTGGTTTATGTATTTCTGAACTTAAGTCAGAAGGAATGAAATGAATGGGCGCTGATGATAACGATGATACACCAAGACGAGCAAGAAGACGAGGATGATGGAGGATATTGGAGATGTAAAAAGGGTTCTTGAGTATAAGGCGAATATTTTAACAATGTTTTTGTGTGTGTGGCATTGTTGCTCCTGGTCTCTCTTCTAACTTGTAAGGTAGGACTTTGAAAAAAACTCCTTTGAATGGTTTTACCTTTGCATGCGCCGTTTGCCGTTACATATTACAAGCATATGTGTGTACATTGTTTGTGTCCTAGTGCACCTGTACATTATAAAAATATTATTTTCTGTAGGTCTGTGTGCCTTGTTTTGTCTGAGAAGAGGCTCTTCGAAAAAAAAGCCTGTTTTTACCTTGCAGTTGCACTCCACAAGTTGCAGATATATACGCGCAGGTCCCATTTAGAAGAAGCAGACACATGAAATAACGCTACTTTACCTTCCTCGTCTCATATCGTCTCTAAAAAGGAGCCTTTTAAAAGTCGTCTATAAAAGCATGTATGTAATGTGTGTGGACTGTGGAGTCCTCTCCTAAATAAAAATGCGTTGATACGCGCATTGCATTGTTGAAGAAATCAAAACCAAAAACTTCGTCTTGAGCCATGTAACAGTTTTTGATCATCACATTCTCATGCTCATGACATATAAGAAAAGCACTCACATGTACACAAGATACACATGTTTTGAATGAGAAGCTTTAAAATTCAATTTAAAAAAGTATTTTTCTACTTTGTATATAGTTTACAGCAGAGTAAACTGAACAAAGTCAAAAAATGCGAGTTAACCTGTTCGCGGTGGTTTGCTGGTTTTGCTTCTTGTAGATTTGTAGACTTGTAGTTTGTAAATGAAGAAGAAACTGAGCAGGATCTTCAAACTTGTAGTATTACAAAGAGGCCTTTAAATATCAAAATAGTGTTTCTTTTGTATACCTGCCTATTAAATAAAAAATAAAACGCATCTCTACTCTGTTTATTTGCTTCGCTGCATAATATGTCTGTATGCATGCAAGAATGCGCTTTTATCATAATCAAAGCATCTATATGGGTTATAAAATTATAATCATATGAAAAAAATGATGATGATAAATTGAAATTTATATAAACGATATT
>JAQFYG010001476.1:0-18779 GCA_034694325.1 Entomobrya corticalis | reverse complement strand
TGCACTTTTTAGTGCTGTTTGCACGTTAATTTTGCCATTTTTCAGAAAAAAAATTTAATATGACTGCAAAAAAAACCCAACAAAATGATTGTTGGACCAGATAGTAAAAATCTTGATCTTTAACGTGGTGCAAAATTTGTTTTGGGTTTTTCATGCAACCATACTTTAAAATGGCATGGCACGAAAAACTTCGTAATCCGTAACATACCTTTAAAAATGTATTTACATAATTAAATTTACTTTAAACTTTATAATTTTTTCCTAACTGTTGGATTTTTATAGCTTTTCAGGCATTTTTGTAAAGTCCAAATTCAAACTAAAATAAAATATTTGTCAGTTTTGTTGTCCTTGTTGCCAGTAAAATCATAATGTTAAAATGCGTGTTTTAAAGGCGGTAATCAAGGCAACTTGATTTCATGTTCGTGAATAAGAGACATTGCATAGTGACCGGATACAAAAGACTATTGAACCATCGTACTTGGTAAAACCTTGAAAGAAAACTAATCTTCTGAAAGATTTCCCAATTTACACGTTTTGTACTCACAAATAACAACGTGAAATTGATTGTTCACGATGGAAAATACTGCGAAATTTTACACCATGTCTTTTATTATCATATTTATTAGACGCTTACAACATGTTTTAGAGGATTACATGATTAATTTTTATTAACAGAAAGTACTAACAGATGAAATCCAGGAGGAAATTATTTTATCTAGGAAAAGAATAAGCTAAAAACTCTAATGACAACGTTTGGATATGTGCAGAGTTTGGTCTTAGAACTTTGACTAAAAGTGTTCTGAAGGCAAATGACAAAGTCACAAAATATTGACAGAATGTCTCTGTTTATTCACATGTAAATAAATTATATACGTGAACCCAATATTCGTTTTTATAGGAAATAAGAAATCAATACACTGTTTGTTTTGGAATCTATCTTCTAATCTTTCAATGTCGGCTAAATAGTTTTTAATTTTATCAAGTAATTTTATTCTTAAATTCTTGAAACTTGCAAAATTTAGTTAACGCAACTGCTATAAAATATGTGATTGCCTTAGGTTTATATTTATTTATTTTATTTGATCTTTGTTAAGAGAAAGTCAATCAGAGATGCAACCACGTACTATGGGTTCAAAATTCATTTTGCTTTTTCTAAAGATACATCAGGATAATAGGGCTTTATGTTAAAGAACGATGTCCGGTCACAACGGGGCAAAACGAAAGTACAAAAGAGCACGTGGATGGCAATGAAAAGAAAGTTAAAAGTACGCAACAGTAATACTTGCTTTCTCTGTACTTTCTCCGTAGGGTGATGCAACATAAAAGCAACAAAAAGAAAACAATGCATAGGTAATTAAATAAACACAATAAAAACTGAAGGTTTCAGCTTTACAGTTGAAGGTTTTCGGAAACGCAGACATAGGATCGTCGAAATACGAAACTTGATACCAAATGCCAACTTAATCCATATATTATTTATATTTTGAAAGAATATTAATTTGTAATAATTGGAACAATTGTTATTGGTTATTTAATAGTTTAGCAAAATGAAGTCGCTTTATATGTTTATGATTTATTGGAAAAAATGGTTAACTGATTCCATAAAAGGAACAAAGTATCTTTTTACACAATACAAATGTACCTTTTGAATCAATTTGGTAAGTCTTAATTGAACCAGATTGAAATTTTCCTACGGAAAAAAAATTGACTATATGGTTGTGTAAAACTGGTATAGTTTTTGTCTTTTAATGATGTAATCAAAAGCCGTTTTAAATAACTAATGTTTTCATAAGAATTTTGCAATATTGCTGAAAAATATCTCTGAAAACTTGCAAAACTATTTTTTTAACAGTTGTAAATTTTATCTAATTTTAGATCTGGATTATTTATGTTTTATGTTAAAAGTACAAAATCAATATAAAATAATTTTGTAATTTTTTGAACCCATCTTGTGAAAACATGAATTACCTTATTTTTTATTACATTTTTCACTGGGACTAAACTTATACGAAAATTTGGGAAATTACAAGCTGTGTTAACAACTAGTTATCTGATAAATTTATATTGGGTATCTAGAAACTTGTCATGAAATAAAACCAAAACATAACCTATGGTAAAGGAATACTCCCTATTGTATTTTGGGGCAAAAATAATTGCTTTTGGGTGTGGTTTAACCGCAATCACAAAAACAGATGAATTTGGAATCCTGCTTAATTGCTTACTAGATTTGGTTCAACGTCAAAATAAAAGAAATATCACAGTTCAAAGAAAATATGAAATTTTAATTCATTTCATATGCAAAATTATGGCTATTTCACAATATCTTGTTATTTCATTTAATGCATTTTTAGAAACATGGCAAATTTGGAAACATTGGACGAAAATGTGAAACAATTTGGTAAATTCTATTGGGTGCTACAAACAACATTGATTTTTTTTCGTGAAAGCTATTCAAAAACTGCTTTAGTTGGATTCATTTGTGGGGGCGTTTTGTTACAAATTAATGGAATTTACATGTTTTTAGACATTTTTAAGCAGCAAAATTCACAAGTCCATTTCTTTGTTGTTTTGACTGCAATTTGGAGCATTTCTACAAACTCTCTTGGATTACTTTTTTTTGTGCATTTTTAAAAGTATTTTCTTAGAATAACAAAATTTTGTTAGGAAAATAAAACTTAATAATTTCTTTATGAATAAAAATTTTGTACGTAAGTATATTAACTCGTTTTATATTTTAAAGGCGCATTAAGGAACGAATAATTTTGTTGAAAAAAAAACTAGGTTAATTGTTGAATCGTTTGTTATGCAGCAAAAAGTTTACTTATTGGTTTTGTAGTAAACAATATTTGAATAAATATAGTTTAAATCATTAAAACTATGTAAAATAGTCTATTTTCTTTATAATAAACAGTTATCAAAAACAAAATAATAAATTACGCAACAAAATGCTTAAGTAGTGCTAAAACTGATTAGTAAAGGCAAATAAACTTTCTCCGGGGCTCACTTTCACCACAACAAAGAAAACAATGTTTTGTGGTTTATCTTTGCACATGTTTTCCTCATCCAATGTATCACGTTTTTGTAAACGATCTAAAAACATGAGAGAAAATTAGTTTACGATCAAAGCTGTTGACGTCAACATACTTATGAATAATAGATTATCTATGCAGATATCTCACTCAGCTTGTATTTAAGCATGTTTCCTACTTTGGCAAGGTTTGTTTTTTGCACTGAACAATTAATAATATTTTTAAAGGCAAGATCAACTATAAAATAGCAAAACTGAGTTTATTCATTTTAACATCATTGTACAGTATTATGCCTTAAACAAATTTCGCATTTCACCCCAAATTAGTCAAATATTAGGACATAATATTTTTTTTCACATTAAAAATCGTTTGTTAGTTTTTGTAAAATATATTGTGTGTGAAAACTGAAAAATTAGTTTGTGATATAAAAAAGTAATTTCATATTTTAAACAGTTAGCAACATAATGTGCGTTTACATAGTTTTTGCACAAAAATTAAAATATATATCATTGTACAAGTTTTTGTTATTAGGCCATCATCAAAAAATTATCTCGTTTTGGTTAAGCGGTTATTAGTTTGTTAAATTTTAAATCAAGTTTACAGTTTTTATCTTTTTTATTCTTTAAATCTCTTTCCAAAAATGTTTCAAATATAAATTGTTTTTTTTTTCATAAAAACTTGCTGTGTGTTTCTGAAAAAATAATGTAAAAATTCTCAAATTTACTTTGTAATGTTCTGATATATAGTTTTTGATTTCTGAAATCACAAAAATTTTCTCTTGATTGCTCTATAATAAATTGATTCAAAGATTGTTTTCAAGCGATATGTTTCGAATAAACATGAAAGCATAGCAGAGATGACTTGATTATCATAATATTTTTTTTGATATGACATCTTTTATAAAACAAGCTAAATATTTTTTCATAAAATTTCTCCCTTTTTTAAAACCTCCTACATCATTTTTTTCTCTATATTTTTTAGATATTTATAATTATTTATTGAAACGGCCGTAAATCTACTTAAAATTTTAATATTTATATTTAGATGTTTTTTTCTAGTTTACTAAGCTAGTATTCTACATTTAATATCAATTTATTTATTAGTAAAACTTTGTTTATTTTAAATTTAAAACGATGCCAGGTTTTGACGTCAATAAAACCAGTTAGTATATACCAAAAAACCAAATATATTTTTAAAGATATTTATATACTTAAAACCTATAAGAGCTTATTAAAATTGTTATATATTTTTTTGCAAAATTTTCTATAATAATTTTAAAGTGTTTCGACTCGAGCAAAAAACCGAAATAAAAATCTAAAAGAACTCGTTTTCAGCATTTTCACTAGCCTTTTTGGAAAAGTACGCAATCACGTATCCAGGTACTAGTCCAGGCGCTTTAACAAATTCTTCCAAGTTGGTTGAGTTTACAAAATTTTTGTAAATGTAGACCGTTTCCTATTTTTTAAACCAAATTAATATATCAATTAAATATCAAGTTTTTGTATAAACTATACGTCCTTTTTATATATATTTTATATACAAACTCACGCAAGAGAATGGAAATGACAAGACAATCCCAACGGAAATGTTAGTCATAAATTCGCCATAGGTTTGCGTGTTTCCGGTTCCACCACATAAATATACCAGTTGGCTGAAAATCAAGACAGCCAATGGCACTCCCAGTCCATACAGCCAGAGGGCACAACAATGAGTACTCACTTTACAGAAATGCTGGAATAAAAAAAATATATGAAAATAGGCAAATATTTGGCACAACGTTTTTTTGGCAAACAATTTTAAACAATTGATTTATAGACATATATTTTGCATTAATTTTTTAGTGTCAAACCTTATGAGTAACAGCAATACAACAAAGAAGAAGATAAGTTCCTGTAGCAGTCCCTGTTGTAATAAGAGCAAAGAATGGGGATAAAAATGAACAAAAATTTGGCACGTGAAGAGCCAGAAGAAAGAACACAGCAGTCAGAAAAAGCAGCTGAAAAAAATACATAAAAAATGTGTATAAATTTTGTACCCTAATTTGTTTTAATTGCTATCAAATTTATAAAATGTAAACGACAAATATTTATGATAAGATGTAAATTTACATGAACCAATTTGTACAAAAAGCATCCAGGAGACCGACTGACCCAAGGAATACGATAAAGAACAATCAGTCCAATCAAAAGCAGTATACTAAAATACAAACAAAACCAAATTAATTAATTATATTGAATCTTTATTTTCTGAAACAGACATATATTTTTTAGGTATCAACCTACCTTAAAACTAATAACGGCCAAAATATTGCTTCTAAGCCTCGGCGCATTCCTCCCCTAAAATAACAATTAATTGTTCATTTAAAACATTACCAATTAGGAACTTGGTCAAGAAAGGGATCAGGTATTATTTGTTATTAATAGTTTTGCTAAATAAATTATAAAATTAGTTTATGTTTTCTACCACAAGATGGCAAGAAGCGTCAGCAAAAATACCACCGCAACATCCACAAATTTCTCCAGAAACAGCCAAATTAACACAGCCAATCTAGTAGACTGGCACCTGGTTCCTCTGCCACCCTTTAAATCAGGGCCATATTTACTACCCGTAGTATCCCGTAGCATCACCTAAAAAACCATATCAATTATTTAAATAAAACACCACCTTAAAAATTACCAAAAAAACTATTTTTAATAAAACATTAATACCTAAATATTTATAAACTTACGTTACGGTTCACGTCATTCGAATCCGAAATATTAACCGTAGTCTCCTTTAAACTACTAGAATTTCCCCTTGAAATTTCACTTTTTCCTTTATCGAAACTGCTATTCTCCTGAAGCAACTTTTCACTCACTTTATTTGCTACCATTCTCCAAAGCCTGGTTTCACTTTCTCCAAAGTTTAACACCTTGTTTTAAATATTAACCAACATTAAAACACCAAAACAATTTATAATTACCAAATATTTCTCCCTTTAAATATAATTTGGTTTAATTTAAACTTACCTAATTCAGGAACAACATCTTTGCACAAAATAAAATATTATGTTTTAGCGACGTACAACCTTTTCTAAAGTTATAACCAACTCTTCTCTGTGTAAACCAAATATACTGTCAATTTCTCTCTAAAAGATACTCCGAGAAGAAAAAAAAAACCTCCGCAAATATTTTGGAATGTAGCATCTTCACCCAAAAATATCGATTTGGTTTTCTTCTTCTTTTGTGTTAACTGGAAAGCAACAGCGCTGCTTGGCACAAGGCACACAAGGAGAAGATCAAATTGTTCGTTCAGACACGGAATGAACGGCTAGTGGCGGACGGGAAAATATAGATATATTTTTGGAGGAATTTGGACTATCCAGAAAGTAAATAAGGCGTAGTAGCAGAGTATATTAGGTGCTATGACATTGGGGAAGTGAACTCTTAAAAAAAGATTTTTTTTTGCTGCGTAGATTCTTTCGTCGTTTTGTCCTGTGTTTTGGTTTTGTTACGTAGATAGATAGATAGGCATATATAAAAGGTGTGAACAAGGGAAAAATGTCATAACAAAAGGGACGGAAAAACGGATGCAATTTTAGATAAAAAAATTTTGTTTTGTTGTTTTGGAATGAAAAGGATGAAAAAGAAAAAAGAAGGTCAAAGTCATGACAGGCTTGTTGCACTTTTGATAAAAATCTATATGGGACGTGGGGTGAGGCGTGAAGTTTAATCGATAATTTTTATGACATTTTGTTATGATTTTTGCATTTTGTTTATTTTAAGAAACAAAATGAATATGGAAACTAAGTTTTGCATATAAATATTTATAAATATTTTAAAGTAAATACCAAAGAAATTAAATCATGTTTAGTAATATTTTGTATCAATTTGCCCCAGAAGGACACAAATTGTGGATGATTTATTTTAGGTTTTTAAATAGGTTTTCATTTATTTTATTTTGTAAAACAGGTGCATTTTTAATGTTTATTTATTTATTTATTTATGATTTAAAGCTAACTATATTTTTGCGAGATTATTTAAATTTATTTACTAACATTTTTTGGAAATACTGACCATATCATTGTACATTTCCTGCTAAATCGCAACCATCATAATACTCTGTTCGTAGAATTAGGGCTAACTATAAGATTTAGGATATAATTGTTTTATAAAAAATGTTTATACAGCTATTGTGTTTTCTAAGTTTCTATGGAAGTATTTTTTAAATGTCTTTACATTTATGTAGCACCATTCATCAGCCAAATCTTACAGTTTTTTTTATCATTTAATCTTTTTGGCTTTTGGTCTGAAACCAAATAAGTTAAGCCTTTTTCAGGTCTGTTTTATACTTTAGCATATTTAATTCTGTAAAGCTTGTTTTTCATTCAGGAATATTTAAGCACAAAATTCAAATTTGGGTAAACAAACCCAACAAAATAGTATTTTTTGTGGACGGACATATACACCAGTTGTTTATCAGCACAATAAACACTCAGTTTACTGAAAAAGCTTTTCAACAAATTTTAAAGATTTTGTGCTTTAAAATTAACAAAACTTAATTGCAAATTTAGGTCGTGCCTGTTTCGTGTCATTCTAAAATATATTTGTACAAAAATATTTGTAAAAAAACCCAGGTACAAAAAATTAGAGGAAGACGTTTTTATATATTTATTTTATAGGCCTAAAATTTAGTGAATTTATGTTTTTGACATAATTGAGATGAAAGAAAAATTATTTTGAAGACTTTGTGTTTTGAAGAATAGTATTTTTTTGACAATTTTTTCTAACTAAATATTTTGTATTTTTTCTTTGCTTATTTTAGCACTTGCGATTTGACATAAAAGTATTTGCCTTTTATATATATATTTTGGTTTTTTGCTACATATAAGTTCTAAACTATTTAGATATAAAGTTCAATATTATATTGTTTGAGCAAATATAAAATGTTTTCTACTTTGTTTTGATACAAAAACTTTCATATTTGCTATTAAAATAAATAAAAAACTTCCATAATAAAATTTAATTTTTATATAACTAGCTAATAAATAAAAATATAAATAAATTTTGTACAAAAATTTGTAAAAAAATTTACTAAACAAATTATCTACGATTCAACTAATATTAACAAGTAGCTATGGGTATGATGTTACGACCAAGGATCCGCCCGACCATAGGAATGGGAACGCCGTCTCCTGTATGCGCCATCTTTTTGTGTTCAAAACCCAGTATGTTTTTCAGAAAAACACATAAAAATATTTAAATTTAATAAATAGTTTCAAACTATATTTAATAGTCTACTGGACAACACAACTAAACACATAAAATAGCTTTTCTAAGCTTTTTTAATACTTCTAGTTTACATACTAACTTATAATCAAAGGTACCAAATACTGATGACGCCACTAAAATATTTTGTATTTACACTTCTCTAAAAGCGCTTGGGTCTTATATTTTTCTACTTATTATTCTCAACTAAAATTATTTAAAAATTTAGAATTTTTTTTACAATAGGCAATACGTATTTAGATAAAAATCCAATCTACACCATTTTAATTTCATCATCACCATTTTTTGTCGCAGTCGTCGTCGTAGTTTTCACTTGGGTATCACGTCTTTGCGCAAATGCGGTAACAAATCCGGGCAAAAGTCCAGGTGTCCTGGCAAATTCTTCCCATATATTTGAGTTGACAAAAGATTGGTAAATGAATAGGGTTTCCTGAGACAAAAAAACAACAACAAAATTAAAAATTTATTGCAAAAAAAGTCTTAAATAATTTGGCTCAAGAGGCTTTCTGCCGGTTATAAATATTTTATCAACTTACATAAGTAAAAGGTAGCGAAACCAGGATTCCGGCGGTGATGTTAACCATATAACTTTTGTATTCAACTTGTTGGGAAATTCCACCGTAAAAATATATTGGCTGGCTAATTAGGAGTACCACCAACGGCATTATCATTCCATATAGCCATAGAGCACAGCCTTTGGCATCCACTTTGCAGATATGCTATTAAATTTATTAAAACATTTGCTCAATTTTGCTGGTCAAATATTGGTCAATAACTTTGCAAAAGAGTAAATATTGGTCAAATATTTTAATAATTGTTTTGTAAAGACATTATCAAATCAAAATTTTGAACCTCATGTTCTTAAATTTGGTAAATTTAGAAATAAACTGTGTATTTTCACAAATATTTTTTGATGAAAATAACAGTTCAAATATATATGAATTTAGCACTAATTTAAACATATGAGTTTATATTATCTTTACGATTGTTTTTAAATGAATTCAAGATTTTTGTAAGTTTTACCTTATGAGTAACAGCAATAAAAGCTAGCAATATATAGGTCGCTGCCGCAGTACCTGCTGCAATCAGTGCAAAATAGGAAGACAGGAAAGGAAGTGGCATTGGAAAATGGATTGCGAGAATGAAGAAAACTGCGGTTAGAAACACCAGCTAAAAAATTAAAAATCTAGGTTAAATATTCAATGTCTCTTGTTTTGTTTCAAAATAATTGTAATATTTCCCAAACTTTTGTAAAAAAAAATACTTACGTAAAGTAGTTTATATAAAAGACATCCAGGTGCGCGAGTAAACCATGGAATGCGATTAAGGCCAATCAATGCGATCATAGAAATGGCGCTAAAACATAATTGTTTTAATATTTCATAAAAGTTTAGCGGACTACTTAAAATACTAAAAAATATATATAATTTTTGCAAAATTTCTAATTCTTACATAAATCCAATCAGAGGCCAAAAGATACGCTGAATAAAATTGAACAGAGCCACCCTGAAAAACATAAATTGTTTGTAAAATTTTCTATAAACTAAAATATTTGCCCCAAAAAATAGTTTGGCAAATTTGAAAAAATGCTAATAAATCTAGTAAAAATTTATCGTCTTTTTACCACCAGATGGCAAGAAGAGTTAAGAAGAAAACGACCAGGATTTCAAAAAACTTTTCTACAAAAATCCATACCAGAACGGTAAGCCTTAATTGCTGACTTCTTACAACAGCCATTGTTTCTCCTTCCAATTCCACATCCTTCACAATATGGTTATGTAACTAAATATTAATTTACATCAAAATTACAATTAATTATCGTTAAAAACTATTTAATTAACTTTAAAAATGCTTTCTACTTACCTTGTTTGAATTTCTTCTATTTTTCGAATCAAAAGGATCTCCATCATTGTCTTCGTTTTCTTCCAAACCAATATTACTAAATTCTCCTTTCCCTCCACCTCCCACTCTTTCTTTTCCTCCATTACCTCCATTACCTCCACCCCCTCCATTTCCTCTACCAACAGATGAGTTTTGATGTATCAACTTAGTACTACCTTTATGTGGCATACTTGTTTTATCACTTTTTTAATTTAATCAATTATCACACGAAAAACAGATTTCTATGCAACCACGTTTTATTTTCGCAAAGCAAAAAATATTAGTTTCGACGTAAATAATATGCCACCTTCCATTTTCTTCCATCTTCCATTTTTCCACTTACTATCACGTACAAGGCCAGAATTCTCTCTGAAGTCGAGAATAAAAAAAAATCTGCCAAAATAGGATACAAAAGTAGTATGTATATATACTTATCTATAATTATATCGAAAATATATATAAATTATGCATATAGAATAGTCCATTCTTCTTTTCTTCTTTGGTTGTGGGATATTTTCCCGATATAACGATATAATTGCAAAATCATCTATTCTTCAAAAAAAAATTTTGTATAGCGATATATATTGTTTTTCTTGGCACAAAGACAACCAGAATGGTAAAATGGAAGAGATAGCTTGAAACTAAGGCAAAGTGAAAACTTGAGAGAGAAAAAATATGTATAAAAGCTTATTTCTTTGCTGAGCACGTATATATCGATCCACTCAGTATATAATGGTCTCTGTCCATTTTCCTTTTTCTCGAGAGCTTTTTTTCTAAAGAATGGCATACTTATCGTTACTTAAAAAAATTTTGCTCGTTCCGGTCTTCGCCAAATTTTTTTGGAGTTTTTTTTGAGTTGAAAGACACGCGAAAAAAAAAATAAAGAAATGAAATGAACGGTAAAAGAAAAAAAAGGTTAGAACAAAAAAGGCTAAAATGTTTGATCTTTTTTTTAGGTTGGTACATTCATGGCTTGGTGGAATATTAGGTGGTAAGAGAAATGCAAACTGTCTTTGTTTGATGTGAAGCAAATGCTTCTGGGTTTTTTCGGATGTGGAGTGAGTCGTTATTATTTATTTAGTAAACAAATCTATAGTAAAATAGACTTTTATATGCACATGTGTTTACCATCTACGTGGAGATTTCCTGATATTTATTAAAATGTGACAAATATTAATATGAAAGCATTTATCGATTGGAAGACTTTGAATATATTTTGCTTAAATATGAATTAGAATTGAAATTAAATTTGCAAAGTGAAAACATAATTTGTGGAAATTTGGGATTTAATTGGGACAATTGGTGACTGAATTTGGGCTACCACGGGACTGGATTGGGAATACCACGGGAATGGATTGGGACTACCACGGGACTGGATTGGGACTACCACCGGACTGGATTGGGACTACCACGGAAATGGATTGGGACTACCACGGGATTGGACTGGGACTACCACGGGACTGGTTTAGGAATACCACAGGACTGGATTGTGACTGCCACGGGACTGGATTGGGAATACCACGGGACTGGATTGGGACTACCACGGGACTGAATTGGGACTACCACGGGACAAGATTGGGACTACCACGGGACTGGATTGGGACTACCACGAGATTGGATTGGGACTACCACGGGACTGGATTGGGACTACCACGGGACTGGATTGGGACTACCACTGGACTGGATTGGGACTACCGCGGGACAGAATCCAGACAATATTGAGTCTACCAAGAGACTGGATTAGTTTTATTACCGCAGTGGATTTGGACTACAATTGGACAGATTCGGGACAGAATCAGGTCTGGATTGTGACAGAATTGCGACTGAATTTGGACAACCTTGGGACTCAATTCGAACAAAAATTGTATTGAATTAGGAATACAATGGAACTGAATTAAAATAACAACGAGTCTGAATGGCGTCTGCAATGGGACAAAAATTGGACAAAAAAGGATTTAAATTGGGACTACGGCGGAACTAAGTTATATTGGAACTATAGTAAGAAATTTCCTGTTATAAATCAAAAATAAAAACCTACCAAACTTTTGCAAACCTCCACGTATAGAAAAGCTTTGAGATAACATAAAAAAGTATGTTTGTCTGTTGAATAAATATTTGAGTTGCGGCCCAACGTCTATGAAGCTTTCTTTGCTATTACATATTTCAAGACGCGGTACCGACTTCCACATGAAAAGTGAATAGATAGAAAGAAAAAAATATGGCAACTTTTTTTTGGAATGGGTTCATTACAAAATCTCTAGGGATACATGACAAGAAAAACTTTTTTGGCATGTTTTTCAAAGGTAAACGTTACGTGAATAAATAAAATGAGAAAATGGATGTTAAAATAGTCCACAAGAGTGTTATATATGATACTCACCTGTACAAAATTTAAGGTTGTGCGATTTTAACAATTTTGTCGTGTTTTTGAATGGGCTGTAAATAAAAAGAAATTGCTTTTCTAAATTTGGGTTTTAGTGTTTGGCGCATGCTATCAAATTTTATGTGGATGTGATAAAAAAACTATTAAAACGATTTGTAAAACGGAAACTGCGTTTTTAAAATCAGTTTATTTTATACTTTTTTTTGGTGCGGCGACTAGATTTTACAATTTTTTCACAAATATGTTAGCAGTTAATTATTTGGTTTAAAATAAATTTCAATAATATTTTAAGTTTCCTGTAATTTCCAGTACTTTAGTTAGTTTCATGTTAATGTAAGCTTTCAACATAAAGTTACTTCACAATTTTAAATATGTATAAACTTAAAATTTATATTGTATTGGTAGTAGTTATTGGTAGTTTTTTCAGTAAGTTTTCATCAATTGCTAATACTATTAACTACATATTATTTACAAATTAGTCTGTTGTTATTTTAAACTCACAATTTTTTGCTCAAATGTTTTTTAAATAATTATTTTATTTTATTTCATAAAATTTTCAATAAATCTAAATGTAAACTTGGTTGTAACAAAAATAAAAATATTTCAAATTTCAAAAACATTTTTTATAAATAAATTGTACATCGTATTTTTTGTAAAGAATTTCAGAATTTTGTATAAACTTTTCATTTTGATTTTTTTCGCAAACATGTTTAGCAAGCTCATTCATTTTAAAGCAGAATTATAAAATTTTAAAGGAAAATATCAAAACAATGTTGCCAACAGCAAACAAAACATTATATTTTTATCATTCATATATGACTACAAAATATTGACTGTAAATCTCTCTTCGGATATATTTTTTTCTGGAAGAACCATTTTTCGTTTTGTATGGATTTTTTTCGTATAATTTTAGAACCACAGATTTATACCAAGCTTCTAATTATGTTTACGTGGTGAGCGGCAGGATAACATATATATTTTATATATTGTACTTATAATGTATGTATTTCATGAGTATATGCTAGTCAAATTATTTTTTAACAAAACCATTTATTTAATTCTGAACTGACAATTGTGCGATTTCTTATCTTCATCATCATCCAATTGTTCAATTTTCTTGCCAAACATTGTTGTAACGAATCCCGGAACTAACCCTTTAGAATTGACAAATTCTTGTAGCTCTTTTGAGTTGACAAATCGACTGTAAATGAAGAGCGTTTCCTGCAAAACCCAAAATATATGAAAATTAAATATAAACATTTATGATTGATTTAGTCAAAAATTTGTAAAATATTAAAGGTTTATATTTACATAAATAAACGGTAAACTTGTGATGACTCCAGCCCCAACATTTGTGATGTAATCAGAATAGTCAACGCTGCTCGAGAATCCACTAAAAAGATAGATTGGTTGACACGCCAAAAGTACAAAAATCGGGGTTACAAATCCATACAACCAGAGAGCACAACCTTCTGCATTCACCTTACAAAAGTGCTATAAAATTCATTAAAATATAATTAAAACTTCACAACAATATAGGTTAATTTATAAATATAATGGTTTGATTATAATAAATAAATATAGATTTTTTACCTGATGTGTAACGCAAACAAATGCAAACAGGATATAGGTTGCCCCAATGGTTCCTAGTGCCACCAAAGCAAAGAATGGTGACAAGAATGTCAAGTATTTTGGAAGATGAATGGCCAGGAGGACAAATATTATTCCCAAAGTGTGGACCTAACATTTAGTAAAAAAAAGTTCTGATGAATTTAGTCAAAGTTTTATGCATTTTTGATTAATGTTTGGTAAAATTTCTTTAAAACTTACATAAATAAGCTTGTATATGAAAACACCTGGATTTTCTCTAAACCAGCGAATGCGATAAAGGACGATCAGTGCGACCAATAAGAATACTCTGTAAATTTAATTACACCATTTAATTATTAAATCTGTACTCAAAATAGTTAAATTCAAATCAAATACTATTTTGCAAACTTACGCAAACGTGAGCAACGGGAAGCATATTCCATGTAAAAATTGGTAGAGAGGTTTCCTGTAAAAATAAATGAAAATATGAATTAAATTAACATAAAAATCAGAAGCACTATTTACGACAAATCCGATCTATAAAAAAGTTAGACTGGTTTTACCGTGACGACAAGAAAAAATTTTTGTTTGCAAAAGTTATTATTCTTTCTACCATAAAATCGCCAAAAGTGTGAATAGAAATACCGCTGAGATTTCAACAAATTTTTCCAAAAATAGAAGGACCAATACCGCTAGCCGCATTTCAGTTGTTCGGACTTTCTCCTTTTTTACAGCTGATTTCTCTTTAGTTTCGGCCTTATCTTCAACATCCTGTTCAGTTTTTGCCTAATCATTTAAAACACAAAATTTACTAGCAAAATATTTGGCCCAAAATTGTTTAAATTATTTGGTTTCCAACTTACGTTAATATCATCATCGCTTGAATCCATATCCTCGTTATCAATTTGGTCACTTTCTCCAAGACTGGTATGCGAAAAAGTGCTGTTTCCTTTTCCGACCCGGGAGTTATCCTGAATTAATTTTTGGTCTGCTACCATTTTTGGGCATATATTTTTGACTACTTACTAACAAAACTTGTTTAACTAACAATTAATATTTTTTTTTTGTTAAAAGTTAGAAAGCACTTAACAAATGACAATAAAATTTTGCGCAATTTGTGCGACTTTTTAGCTTCAACCCATTAAATTGACGTATTGCGTCTCAAGATTCCACACAGGTAGTGCGAAATGATATGAAAATGTTAAAGAAAGTATGTGCAAAAAAAATGTGCAAAAAATGTGAATAAAAATATTAAGCTAGCTTGTTAGATGCAAGGATATTCGGAATGTACTTTATTGATCCGGTTTCCTCTGCTGATTTCAGCACATTTTCTGAAGCGAGTGTAGTTCTTTGACATTGCATGGGTTACTCGTGCGTTCACGGAGTCAGCGGGTGCACACGGATCTTTTCAGAGATTCTTTCCAAAAAAACGTGACTTATGAGTTGTGACGCATTCACATTTAGCTAAAAAAATGCAAAAATAACGTTCCAATTTTTTTTCATTTGTTGGCATTTTTCTTTTAAACCTATTTTATTACAAATAAAGTGTATAATTTTTATAAGATATACTTTTATCATTTTTATTTTGAAGGTCTATACAATAAACAATAATTTATTTTTAAAGAACAGTTATATAATGTAGATTTAAATATTGTTTGGAGTTAAATTTCAACAGTTATATTTGTTAGATTGTCTTTTTGCTTTGAGATAATTTGTTGATTATATTTTAAAATTGTAATATATTTAATTTGGGTTTGAAATAATATATTTTGTATTGTCCAAGTGGTAAAAAGTTACACGTTTGAATGGAATGCTGATTTGGTTTGTTTCAAGCTTTATTTTGTCGTTAAAGTTTAAGTTGAGGTTAAACTGTCATTTTGATAAGCTAATTTTGAATTGGATATGAAGTGGATATGAAATGTTACTAAATTAGTTTCTCAAGTATGTTTTGAAAGGTAATTAAAAGTTATAAATAGTCATTTTCTGAGATATTTTTAGTTCCTGTTCCTGTTTGCAAAATATACTGTAACAAATCCGGGTAGTAACCAAGGTGAATCCAGAAACTCTTCTAGTTTGCTTGAGGCAACAAATCTCTGGTAAACATATAGAGTTTCCTGGAAATTTAGAACAAAAATATTTTATAAGTAAATAGTTCATAAAAAATTTATAAATAGTTTTAAACAAATAGTTATTTTACATAAGAAAATATCAGCGACAATATTATTCCGGCTCCAATATTCAGCATAAAATCCCGATAATCCTGGGAATGCCAAACGCCGCCATACAGATATATTGGCTGGTTAACCAGAAGTATTCCAATTGGCATGAGTAGTCCGTAAATCCAGAGAGAGTAGCCGTTTGCATGAACCTTACACAAATGCTTTTTTGGCAAACATTTTAAATAAAAAAAGAGAAAGTTGATTAAATATTCAAATTAAATTAATGAGCAATTTTATAGTTCCGGGCTACCTTATGTGTCACAGTTATAAATGCAAAGAATATATAAGTTGCACCAATAGTTCCAACGGCAACGAGAGCATAGTATGGCGATAAGAATGTAGCAATCGCTGGCAAATGAATTGCCAAAAGTTGGAATACCGCTATTAAAAATAGTAGCTAAGAAAATTTTTCAATTTAATTAAATTTTACAATTAAATACATAAAAAAACTATTTTTATTTACTTACCTTTTTTTATACGATTTTAAAAATAAGTTTTTACTTACATATAACAGCTTGTATAGAAGAAATCCAGGTGATTGCCGAAACCATTTTATACGGTAGCAAATTGTCAACATAATAGTAGCACCAAGACTAAAAAGTAAACAATTGTTTAAAAAACTAATTGTAGTTTAGCCAAATATTTAGATTTTATTTTTTATTTCAGAACTTACACGTAACCAAGTAGAGGCCAGAACAAAAGTTCAACAACATCCCGCATAGGTTTCCTGAAAATATATTCAAAAAATATATCCTATTAAAATATTTGCCATAAATAATGATTAATTTTATTATTAACTTTTACCAATATATTGCAGCCGCTGTCATCAAAAATACAAGTACAGTTTCCGCAAACTTTTCAATATACAGAAACACAAGTATCTCTAATTGCAACTGTTCAAATTCCTCTTCTTTTTTATTCTCTTCTTCTTCATTTCCGCTAATTTTGATCTGTTCAAAAAAATTACAAAAAAATCACATGTTGTTTTTAATTAGCAATTTTTTTAAATACTAAAACACTATTTTAAAAAAACACATTTATATTACCCCAATCTCCTCTTGTTCCTCAGGGATCTCGTAACTAACATCATTCTTGTTACTTAATACACTATCCTCTCTATCTTTAGACGATAAACTTTTAAAACCAGCCGCCATTTAAAAAAAATTACTTAACTAAATATTTTGACACTTCACCAGTTAATATTTTATACAAACCACAAGAAAAAATATATTTTATTTAACCGATAACTACACCAAAAAATTATATTATTTGACAAGCTACTTATCTACCAACTTGACTGACAAAGTGCGCAGATGGAACTAAAGAAAAATATTTTATTTCTACGCCTTGATTTTCATACAAAATATGTCAAAACAACGCAGCATGTACCTATCACCATGTACTTAAGAGAAAGTTTGCCTCTTCCTGTGTTAAAACACCATAGACCAAACCAGTGCGTAGAAGTTTTTTTTTTGTGCCAAACTTTCCTTTTTCATGTTGTGTAAGTACATATACAACATAAATAGCCTGTTATGCACTAAAATATTATAGCTGGAGCTGTAATGTAGCTCTCGCCAGAAGATGCTTTTTATGGCTTGTATAAAAGCCTAGTTCATGGCTTTCTCGCAGAATTATTTTTTTTTGCACAGCGTGTGTGTCTGCAAAAAGTTAAGTAACAGTTTTTCAGAGCGTATATCAATTTCTAGTCTAGGCATGCTTGCTTTTTACGAGGAATAATAGCCGGTTGGGGACACAAAATAAAACTTTTTCTTTTGTGGGTTTTGCTTACAGTTTGACCAAAACTGCGTGAAAAGCTTTTTAAGTTAGTCCACTTTACACGCAAATGTATATTTTTTTGGAAACAAAGGAACTTTTGTACAAATTAGTGAATTACTTTTAGTAACTTTTTTACTGATTATAATTTAATTTATGTAAGTGGTGCTTGAACGAGTACATGCTATTTTATCATAAAATAGATGATTTATGGCATTGAAGTGTTCAAAATGCAAATTTTGGTAACAATAGAACGCTTTAAGTAGAAACATTATGCAATCGGAAATGAGACATCATTTGGACATGCATAATAATGAAAGATTATTTTCTAATTTCCGTTAATGCCATTCATAACATCCTGAAAAAAACATGGTCGATATGTTTTCATCTTTCTCATCATCATTCAGCTTTTGTCTGAATGTCTCCAGTTTCCAGAGTTTCACAATTTCCAAATTTGTTTTTATTGCATTCCATTTCCAGAGAGGTTTTTGTAAAACAGTAGCCGGTTGAGTCCAAATTTACAATAAAACTATACATAATATCGTAATATAGCAACTTATTTGCCCTTGGTCCTTTTTTAAATGTATTTTTAATATATCTCTACAACATTCCGTTATAAAACACAAAGGACTCCCAG
>JAQFYG010001475.1:0-18779 GCA_034694325.1 Entomobrya corticalis | reverse complement strand
CTTCGTAACCATTTGACATTACTTTCCTAAAGATATAGACCTACAGCCACTTTGAAACTTTAATGGGTTTTATTTTTACGAATAAATTTTGATGGAAAACAGAAAATTTAGAATTTTGCGTTATAAAATGTCTTATTTGCACTTGTAAATTTTTCGGGAAACTTAAAGAATTTTGTTTTATTCCTCGAGATCGTCCTCATCATCTTCCTCTTCTTCCTCATCCAGAAGCAGTTGTTTCTTTAAAGCTTCCTTGAACTTGAGAATGTTCAGAACAACATCGTCCAGTTTTTCTGGATATTTTAAAAGGAAGAATCCAATTAAATTTAATATTTTAAGGTTTTGTTTATAGTAATATTTTAAAAGCTAAGAGTTTGTTTGTACTGACCATATCCAGATTGTTCGTATAAATACTTCACACTGTCATTTAGACAGTTCTTAGTGTCCGAATACCACAAACTCTCATGATTTTCGTCAATAGGCCTTCGAAGCCGTTCTCGAACTTTATTTAACCATCGCATAGCGTATTTCCGAACAATGTCCTTTAGTCTCTGTTGTGCAGCGAGTCGTTTGGCAATTCGGAGGGCTGTGTATATTTTGAAAACAAAAAATGTCGATTGATAAGATATATTCAAGCAAATTTGTGCAAATTAAATTACGATTAATTTAAATGGTAACTTACGCAGTTCAGCTCGGAAGCGTTCAACCATCTTTTGGCGTCTCCTCGCCCTTCGTTTAAGTTCACTGCTGTATTCATCTTGAATTTCCTTTTCGCGTTCTAATCTCTCTGCAGCGCTCAATAGCTTGGCGTCAAACCAATCAGCCAACTTCACAGAGAAAACAAAAAATAATGATTCGGTTTGTGATGACTTTAATGCAATTTTGTTATGATGAAGTGATATGACAATGACACTACCTTTTGTTCATATATAATCTTCCTTTCATTTTGATAGTGTTCCCTTTGTGCAGTTGACTGCATGTCCTTCAAGGTCATTTGGTGAAGATACTCTTTTCTTAGTTCAATTTCATTAAATTTTTTATTCGCAAGTCGTTTAACACTAAGGGCCCTTTTCTCGTCTTCGCTTTTAATTTTTTCTGCATTTCTACGCAGTCTGATCTGCTCTAATTCAAGTATCCTTTGGCGCTCCAACCTCTGCTTCATTTCAAAACTGCAGATATTTAAATATCCAAATTGCTTAATTGAATTTAGTTAAATACTTATCTTAATAATTTGCCTTTTTGCCTATAACCTTCTGCGTTTAGCCTCTGCTTTCTCTGCCAAAAATTTCTTAGCCTTTGCTACTTTCTCGTCACGAAGAACCTGTCTACTTTCCCCTTGCTCCACTAATCTTTGTCGTATTAAAGCTCGATCTGCCTCTCTTTGAAAATCTCTAATCTCGTCCTAGTTTATAAATTATTGGAAATACAGTCATTATTAATGAATTGAAAATGTAATTTTGAAATGCCTATTTATTTCAATTTAATTGAGTTTTCTACCAGCTCAGCAACTTTCTCCCGAACTCTATCATTGTACAGCGTAGCCAAATATGTTCGGTATCTATTGAACTCTTTTAGTGTGCAAATGACTTCACCATTTTCGTTGACCGCTCCTTGTTTTTCTAAGAATATTTTAGCTTGATGGTCAGAATCTATCCGAGCTTTTGGGTCATGTAGTTGTTCGTACTTGTTTGAAGGAATGCGTTCACGGTTATGTGGGTCCGCGGTTGAAAATTTGGTGGTTTTACGGAAGAGCTGTTATATTTTATTATTTGGAAATGCTATAATTAGTAATCATTCCATGCATATGCCATTACTAATGATGATATGTAAGTAAAACTGCGACTGAGAAGAAATTCGCAAATTTTCCATGAACTGAAAATCAGTACCGTTTTCCCCAGATTTCCACGGGAGAAGTATAAAGCTCCTGGGGGTGCAGGAAGCAAGGGGAGCTTTTGCTCCAAAGGCATTAACTCCCATGTTGGCAGGCTTTTTGGAGGAAGGTACCCAGCGGGCTTTGGGACGGATTCTCTAATTAGGTCAATTCTTGTCTTTTGGTAGACAGATAGCCTTTTTGGTTTGAGTGAACAAAGTTAAGCATAAGCACGTGGCACGCTACTTGTCAAACTTACTTAACAATAGAGACATTGATAAAAAACTATGTTATTTCAAAGCTAAACCTGATTCCACTGTCCTCTAAATTGATAATCTCTGGCTCGGGCCCTGCCTCTGCCATGTTCTAGTTTTGTTTGGAAATACAATCTTTCAAATTACCGCATCCACCCCCACCACCACCACTAATGGCATATAGTTAGTACGTTTAATTAGAACCGATGCAACCATTTCATTATGAGGGTTTAATGAGGGGACGATTTCAAGGAACTAATGCACCCTTGAATATTTAAAACAAAAGCATACTACATATTATTACGGTATATGAAATTAAAGGGAAGGCAAAAGAGTGAATATGATGGGGTTAGACTAGACGACTAGCTGGCCGCGCTGCGACACAACACAGCTCCATGATTTTGGAACGGCAGCGTCCTGAAGAAGATATCGTATCTTTGGAGATAACATTGTGTATTATTCCAGTTTCCTCGTTTCTGCTGTTATGATTTTTGTTCCACCAAAAAATGCCAAAGATTGGAGATATAAAACGAACAATATTTCCCTTTGAAAAGAAGGTGAGAAAAGAAACTTATTTTTCGCTCGGTCCCGATAAAGACCTCGATAATGGCTGGTCACTGCGGCAATAGATTGTTCTGGCTTCCCCGTCGAAACACAGACGGAGCTGGAGATCAAAGAAGGACGCGAAGTATTCCTGACTTTGATATCGATTGCGACACTACATCATGTGTGAAGTTCCGAAAGCTGGCCAACGGACGTCGTATAGCAGTTTTCTGCGCCCCAAAACATGATGAAAACGGCACTGGCGATAAACATGAGTTAAAACCAAAATGATACTATATTTCCTATTTATGCTTGCAAATCTTCATGATCATACCGTCGCAGTCAGTTTAATTATTGGAATATTTTATTTTGATATGAATAAGTGATCCTCCTGTTGCGACAGCCAGAGAAATACTTCTCAATCTTCGAACCAGCAGCTATGAAGCTCTAGCTTATTCCACCAAGCGTATCAACGAATGGATGAATTACAGTCTTTTGTTGGGCATAATCATAGGAATATTGTTCATGACAAAGTTTATTGGTATCCTGGAAAAAAGGAAATTCTTGTCTTACAATTGGATAGAACAAGAGGAAATGCTACGAAGCGATGCAGCCGATATTGGACCAGATATTCAAGGAAAAACATTGTTTGGGTCTATGATCGACATTTTAAATTACAACCCATTCAATTAAATTCTTATGTCCACCAGTCCGCCTGCTAAGCATTTAATACACAATTTGTTTATATTTAGTAGAACATGTATTCTCAAACAACAATGATTTTGAATTATAGCAGTAAATAATTATAAAAACATTTATAACACGTACATATGTACTTTTAAATTTCATTTTCATGTACAACAGTGTTCCGATAAAACATTTAGAATATTATATTAGACAATTCTTAAGTACGTTATGAGTCACTCGTTTTGGGACAAAGAATTTCTTTGCAGCAGAATGCAAGGTGGACGTTCCCACTCGGCGATTTATCAGATAGGGGATATTAGCAGATGAATTTCCACAATCAGCAGGGTTAACATAAAATTGTATCGGGAGTCCTATCGCACCAGCTGCTAGTATCACGTTAACTTTTAAGAGGATATCGGTTTCATTAACTGGTGTAATGACATATAACGTCTCAGATTGTTTATCATATGCACGAACGATCCCATATCCCAGACAATTGTTAGTGTAGTCTGCTGCATTTGTAATGAATTTTTTCCCAGTGGATTCATCAGTCTTGAAGTGTGTTTCTGACATTTCGCAGAGAGCGACAAGGTTTCCATTTAAAGTCTGAATGATTTCATCGTAGTTAAGGTCTGAATTGATAGTGCCAATTGCCACAGAGTCTAACGGCACCCTGCAAAGTTAACGGTCACACAACTGATTCTGCTACATGCTAAATTACATAATTGATTATTTTGAGAACTAAATGATTATAATATAAAAAAGCAAACCTTAAAGGAACGACGGATCGTATACTAAACCCTTCTGCCAGTCCAATTTTATCAGCAAAGTATGAAATGGTAACCATCTCTCTCAAGGTTTTAGCGCCAGCGCCCCTAATGATGAAAAATCAAACTTAATTATTATGATAATTATTTAATTATTTTTGTTCTATTTCTTAACACAAAAGAAAGCAAATATCTCACCACACGATACTATTATTTTTCCGTCCACTATTGCAAGCAGACTTCACAGTCAAAAAGTTATAATCTTCCAAAGGCTGTTGATATTTATCTGACAAACGGCTACTCAAGAAGGTCTTGTGATTGGAAACGTTTACTTTGTTTAACAAAAATGGGAATGAGCGCCTCTCATTGTCGATATTTAATTGAATTACACAATTAGGACGTATAATTTTTATTATTTCGCAAGCTAAATGGACCCCCAAACCTAAAACGGTATGAAATGACAAACAAGTATTAATACTTTGACTTTTATCGCGTATACACCGCAAAGAACGATGCACACTGGGTCATATATGGTCTATCAGTTGTTAAAAAATATAAATTACCCTGTGAAAATCCCATTGTGTTGACAATCCATGGAATTCCTTGATACTTTGCATTTGTCACACAAAATTCAAAAAGTTCGGCCACTCCTTTAATATAAGAAATCGGAAAATCTGCGACATTTATCGTTCCCAAATAAATGGCCCTATAAAATAAATAAATAAATAATAATGGGTTTTCAACAATTTACCAGTGTATTCAAGCAAACATTAATAATTTCAAAGCTTCTGCTTTACCGATCTGCTTCTTTAAGGTGTGTAAAATTTGGTCCAAGAATAGGCTCAGTACAAATGTGAGCTGAAAGCATCCCCGGCGGTGTAAATTCTGTCTGACCAGGATCTAAATCTATAAATAGCACTTTAGCTCCAGTGTGTCTACTGAGATATCGATTTGTAAGCCATTTAACGAAGGTAGACTTTCCAACGCCCTTTCCACCGAATGGACAAATTTTCCCGGATGCACAATCTAAAAAATACAGATTAGAAACATGAAATTAATTTTTTTGTAAATACTTTGAACAATCATACCGAATGCTACATACAACATTTGTGTACGTATCAAACTTACCAAATTGAGTGGTCATATCACTAAAAATATCGTCCCAAAATGAAGGAAAGTCCATCAACTTGAATTTATCAGCATTGGAGCTAATACTTTTAACAA
This sequence comes from Entomobrya corticalis, assembly GCA_034694325.1. Taxonomy (NCBI): domain Eukaryota; kingdom Metazoa; phylum Arthropoda; class Collembola; order Entomobryomorpha; family Entomobryidae; genus Entomobrya; species Entomobrya corticalis. Next base: position 13,437 of record JAQFYG010001475.1, on the reverse strand, counting down.
ATTGGAAACCTAGCTTATCCATTAATTGTTTCGGCTGGGGCAATCTTCCAGGTCCAATGCCAGTGATCGACGGTCCAATCATGTCAGCAGATTCAGGATAAGTATTTCTCATCCCGTCACACCATTCGTTTTCAAATCCTTCCATAATAATTAAAGCTCCTTGTGAAATCATCAACTCATCCATTGTCACGCCGCAACTTTCCATGTTGGATTTGTTAATGGTACCAATATCATCATCGTTCCTTGCATTGGCTTTTACACACACCAAACTGCTGTGGCCTTTGGCACTGAATACAGTGTACTTCTTTCCATCGACCCCAAAACGATAGCCGTAAATATCTACGATTCCTTTCAGTACTTGAACGATGGCCTTTCCCGTAAAATATAATTTCTTGAATGGCTCAATGGACACGAGAATTGAGTTGCAATCCAGTTTGCGATACTGAATGCCACGATCAAATTCTCGCATGTATGGAATTGGTACAATGTCTGGCTCATCTTCATCTTCATCTTGAAGCACTTCAATGTCATCATCGTCAGATCCGAACGTAACGTTTCCTGGCGTAGCTGCCTCCATCTAGATAACAGAAAAATTTAAAGAAGCTCAAGCTAATTACAAAAAAAGTATACTCAAAATTTAGTTCAATAATCATACATGCTTTAAATCATGTGCATACTTAAAATTATACCATAATTCAGCAACACTATTTAAATTTTCAGTTTTATACCTCCATACTTTCCACCTCATTTGCAGTTTCGTGACTATGGAATGAGTCAAATAATACTTCCAAATCATCGACATCAGCTATGTCTCTTTTCTTGTTAGCAGCAGCCATCACAGGGCCACTTTTTTCTGCTCTTTCCATGAAATTTGCCACTTTACGCTTAGCTCTCAAGGCACTCTTTTGATCCCTCGACATCTTCTTCCTCTCCTTTTTTGTCGTTCCCCAATGCGTCAAAGACTGCTCAGAAACTTCGTCCTCCATTTTCTTTCATAAATTTTGTTGATTATTCGTGACCTACAAGGACAAATTTATACAAAACAATCACAATCTCCATTCATCTTCTTCATACATCATATAATGCAGCTTTCACTTTTTCAAATAACACAATACATTACAGTGTACTGCACTTCTGCACAATTGACAATCAAACTAAAACAATTAAAGGATTTACTGACCTCGATTATTTGTTAATTAACTCTCTCCTAACTGTAAGACAGTTAAGACTAAAAGACTCGTATTCACTATTCACTATGCTATACTTCTTTATCTTCAAAGCTAACAGAATCAGAATTCAGAAAGCACCAAAACAAACCCGACGTAAGTCTGTCTATGGGAAATCAGCTTGCGTTCTGGAGCGCAATTCACTAACTTTTGGTATCGTCTAGGATAGGATCCTATCCTATCCTAGACGGAAATTTTGCCAGGATTCTAACTGATTCACTAAAAAACCTGGCACTAGATAGGTTGAGCTAGATCTAGACTTAGACCTAGACGAAGTTGAACACAGCGCAAGCAGACAGAGAAGGGAACGGGGCAATGTGAGCTCCTTGTGTTTATGCATACGCTACTCCGTGTGTGTGTAGAGTGTAGATATGCATTTACTGTGTTGCTCGTGCTAGTTATGCAAAGATATTACAAGCTACTCATGTTGCGCTTGTTTGTCATGTCATTTTATTATCATTTTTCATGACAGTGCATTATCGTTACATTTTACGTAAATGCACTGCATCTTCATTTAAACTTAGATAAGTTTAATAAAAAAATGCGAATGTTATCGTTAAATTAAAAGTACGCTTTGCGATTACTTATAATAAATAGTTAAAAATATCATAGTCCGATGCATGATTGCTATGATTAAATGCGCGATTATTTTATTCAATTCATTCTACTTCGTTTTTGTTCACCTAATCTTTGTGGAAAAGTATTTATTGATCAATAATGCACTAGTTTATATGTTTTGACTGTTAGTGTGATAATGACATAAATTATTATCTTAACGCGAATCATGCAACGCTGTTTAGATGATATCATTAACTCAACTCGGATGGGAAAGTATATTTTATTGACGTTGACACTAAATATTAGGTTATCGCACAATAAAATATACATTTATCCTCCTTAAAATGTTGATATTATAATAAATAATAAAATACCGCGACATCGACATCTTACTTCATACATAAACAATGTTTTAAAATAAAAAAGACGATTTTTAGACTGGCGATCAAGTCAGTCCATTTTAGAACAATAATGAATACTTATTGTTCAAAAGGACTGAACGAGAACGAGATTAGAAATGCGAAAATCAATTAGTTGTATATTACACGTGCTGTTTAATTTGCATGAATAGTAGTACAAACGCATCAGCAGCAAAATCAGTAGAAAAATACACAGTCAGTATACAACCTGGGTTGCTCTGAGCTGCCTAGGATTTTTGGCTAGAAATCTAGCAGTAGTTCGCCGAGGATAGGTCTAAAGAATGAGTCTAGATGGTCTATTCAGTATTTCCTATCCTGGCTGGGTTTCTGCTAGGTCTAGGTCTAGCGGTCTAGGTCTAGTCAGTTTGTGAATGCGGCGAGACCTGGAAAACTGGCAGCCAGGATTGGCCAGGACTTAGTGAATTTCGCTCCTGCTTTCCCTGTTTTTTAGCGACACCGGCCCACGTTGCCCACAAGCAAACATGTGCATTCCACATAATATTTTGGGGTATGTGCGTTCATTTCGTGTTTATTTACATGCATGTGCTTGTATTTGTATATGTTTTTGTACAGCGCATCTACAAAAATACGGCATCACATGTTCAGTCTACAGCAGCTGATGGTTTGATTGCTCTTTCGTGATGACGAGCGATTAGTGGATGTGAGCTTTTACTAATAATCTTTATCAAACTGAAGATTTTGGAGTAATTAGGAATCAGTTTGGAAAGCAAAGAACTACCTTTTACTTTTGTCATTTGTCATAGATGTAAGAAGTGGGAGTGACCGGTAAATTAAAAATCAAATGCATCTGCTTTGAGTTTTGTTTTGACGGATTTGAAAATGTAATCAGTGATTGGAATTGGACATTGGAACTAAGAGTCATTAATAAAGTGATCAGTTGTCAGTTAAATTATGGGAGCGTTTCACTCATGTTCTTGTACAAACAGTAGAGAAGGTGGTCCACAGGATGAGACGAAGTACAGCACTAACTGTGTTCGAAATTTGTGTTTCATTCGACAAAACTTGATATTTCCGAATGAGGTATGTTTTATGTTTTTCGTATTAAAAACTGTAAGGCTCAAATTATTGAAACACTCAAAATATGTTGTATTTGTATGTATGTCTTGCTTTTTAAATATTTTGTAACCTCATATTTTACTTTTAGATATTGGAAAACATCCTGTCATTCTTATCCGTTCGAGATAAGCTTATTGCTCGAGAAGTTTGTAGAGATTGGTGTGATCACGTTAATTCAGGTGGAAACTTGCAAGATGCGGTGAAAATAAGAGTGTGCTCTGATGAACTGAATCAATTAGCTTCGACGTTTCCTGTTTTCACTTCTTTTTATTTTCACAAGCTTGATATTACCCGACAGTCTATGAATTTTTGGAACTTGTACAGTGACATCATTACTTGTTTAGATTTTTACGATTGTTCGATTATACCAAGGAATACTGTTGATTCAAAACAACCTGTAAATATTAATTGCATTTTAATAGTACAAAGTAATTCTCTTCGACTCGTCGTGTTTTATAAAATAAGAAGCTAACGCTCGTAACTTCTTTTCTATTGATTATTTTCAGAATTTTAGTCTTGGATGCCCCAATTTAAAACATCTGGGGCTGATAAACTGTGATAAATACTTTCTAATGGGAGGAACATTTATCCAATTACATGAGATATTATGCTTGGAAAATTTGGAATCGCTGAATCTCTCCCTGAACAAGTATGAATAAACTTGCGTAACTAATAATTGCATAGAGTAACCACAAGTAGTTAAACCATCTAAAACTGAATTAATCTTTTTGCTTTTTGTAGAAATCTCTCCGATAGTATTTTATTTTCAATACTTTTGAAAACAAAAACCCTGAAGAAACTTGATCTAAGCGACTGTGTGAATATGGTATTTATGAAAGCAGTGCATAATAGGTTTTATCCAGCAGGTAATGTTAATAATAATGAACAAGCCAAATTTTTATTGAAATAATAATATATCCTAATCTTTAAAATAATCAACAATTTTTTTCATACTTAATATTAAACAGGAAAATCTCCACCCCCATATAGTGACCATATTTTATCTTTTCATACATTATGCACGGACTTCTTGCAGACAAGTAGAGCATCCGAAATGGCCTGTTTTAATTTTGGTATGAAATTAAATTCAACCGGGATGGCTCTTTTATTAGCAAATGGTAATTAAGCAATTTTTCATTCTCAATTTACTCAATGTATTAACTTTCGACATGGTTTAAATTTGTTTCATTTTATACAACATTTAGGCAATGTAAAGTGGAAATATGCAAACCTGGAAAGTCCAGAATTGAAAATTACAGATATTGTTCAATTTTTAGACATTTTTCATTCAACTTTGGTGAAAATTGAGTTGGGTAAGTTTTGCCTGTTCCTACCTTTTTCGTTCTGATTTGTATTCTCTTCTGGTAATTTTACAAGTTTTCTTTTCTTTCTCCAATGTACAGGTCGTTGCAAATTAAGCGCGGAGGATTTGTTTAATGCTAACTTGTCTCAGCTTCGGGACATTTCTTTATATGATTCGCGAATAATTATCGATCTACGATTCCTAACGACCATGCCAAATCTTCACCGAATAGTATTAGATGGAACCAATGGATTTGAACTGAATAGTGAATATTTTCAAACCGTTCCAAATTTAACTGATTTATCCCTAAATGGAATCAAGGTGTGTAGTGTGTACCCCAATACTTTAGTCTATGCTATTTTATATTTTATCCTAAGAGGAGTTTTGTAATTAGTGTGTGAATGAATTTTGAATTTTTACGATTATATAGCCCAAAGGCAGTCCGGAGGCATGTAGAAGCGAGTTGGTAAAAATATTTAAGGAGCACCACAATATGATAGCATTGGATATTGGTAACTGTCCACACATTGTAAACGATGACGTGACACGAGGCGTTGTTAAGTACCTTAAAAGACTGAGGAGACTCAACCTCGAAACATCAAACATTTCAAATGTGGGACTGGTCAGTTTTAGAAGAAGTCCAAGCCCTGCAGGAGCTGAAGTATCGGAAAGTGCGGAAGGGGCATCTTTCTCGGTGGACCGCAAAGATGATAGAGTAATAGACCATTGTTTATCGCAACTTGCAGGTATGCAATTTATTTGTTAGAACTACTCTATAGATGTTTTACTGCTTTAACTAGCAATATAATTTATATATCGTTATAATTTACTTTCTTCGAATAGATATTGAGCACCTGAATCTGAGCCATTGCAGAGAACTGAATGAATTGACCTGGCAAATCACTGATAAGCTTTTCAATCTTACTTCATTAAATTTAAGTAATTGTAATACTCTGTCCAAAAGAGGTATTTTATCGATTATAGATAATTGTCGAAATTTAGAAAGGTTAATTCTAATTCATTGCCCATCGCTAATTCTTACCGATCCTGAAGTTGTTACCAGTGCGCGAGAGAAGCTTTACAGGTGTAAGGGTATTGTGTATTGAATGAGAATTTGAGAAATTTTTATAATATATTGATATTTTTGATTGTTTTTGTCAAAAGTGCTACATGCAATGCAAAATACGAACATGAATTTTAGTATTATCAATCTAGTCTTCCGTTCATAAATTTTATGTTTAATTTAGTTATATATGATTCATAACGAACGGTGCTTGCTTATACGATAGGATTAATAAAGACAAGAAACACACAGTAATTTAATGTTTGGGGTTTCCCTTTATTTATTTCTTTTTATCATCATATAATAACAAGATCAATATATGTTTTGCAAATGGTTAAATTTGCATTATAAAAATATGTTTATAAAGATAAATATTGATATATATGTATCTGATATCATGTATTTTTTGTAAAACCAAAGGATTGCATTTTGGCCGGGGTTCAATTGTTGAGAAGAAAAGCCAGCTTTTCTTGTTTTTGTACTTTTCTTACTTGAACACTCGAATGAAAGACATTCATAAAAATGAATGAAGGTCGACTTATTCCGCTGTTAAAATCCACAGGAGCAGAGATCAAGCGTAATCCAAGCTCGAATAAAAACTAATATTATTTAGCGAAAATCACTTTGCACTTATTCACGATAATCACTTTCACGTCACGAACAACGAATCGTCGTGACCAAAAGGATAAACCACACACTGTAAAATTGTAGGAACACTTAAAAATAACTGAATAATAATTTTATTTAAAAGGCAGGAATTGCGGAGCTGAGGATTCCTTCTTTTTTGCCCTCTCATGAAGCTTAGAAATCTTACTCATCAGCCGCATTCTACGATCGTTGCTAGCAATAGAAGTTATGGCATCATTTGAGGAATCATTCGCAACAGGAAATACATTTAAATTGACTACTTTGTCCGTCGAACTTGTCGAAGCTGATGGAGCAATCGCAGGTGCCGCGGTTAACTTATTTTCTTCAGCATTTGTTTCCTTCCTAGTTCCTAGAGGCATTCGTCGAGGTCGAGGAATTATAGATACAACGGGTGTGGAAGCCGGTGATTGCTCATAATAACGAGATTTGGGATCTGTGCAATCAATTTTCTTTTTCTTCTTCTTTTCTGCTTTCTTGACAGGTGACGAAACATCGTATTTTACCGAGACCTTCCTCTTTCGAGTCGGATTCGACTTTCCTTTTTCTTGATCTTTATCCAGCTTGATCTGAAATAGACAAAATTCATCAGAAATTCATACCAGGACGATGCATCCGTCTGTAAGTAATTGTAATTCCAGAACCAAATTCAAATTGGAAGTTACAATTATAAGTTTAAATTATATGTAAAAGAAAATAAATGACATTTTTGTAGGTTTCAGAAACTACAAATATTTCAATTTAAATGTAATTTATCATACGGTTTCTGATGACTTTTTAGCATGGGGACTAGATTTGATGTGTGGATAGGGACAATTTTCTCTGGAACATTCAGATTTGTTGAAGAACTGGCATGGTGGCATTCTTCCTAGCTTTAAGTCATGTGATAACTTGCAATCTTCGTCTGTACATTTTCCAACGATGAACCTGAAAAGTAAGTGATTCGCATAGATTAAAATAAGAATATAAGTTTTATAAGTAAGCAAAGTAAGGTTAACAAAGAAAATATAATTCAAAACTTTTTAAAATCATACTTTGGGCATATCATCAATTGTTTTCGGTCATGGATATAAGGACAGCTTCCATTATCCTTCCTTTTGCACTCTCCAAATCGATTGTAAAACACGCAAAACCGTTTCTTCTTCCAAATTCGTTGTGATAGGGTGTGTTTGGATTTCTTAAGAGCTCGACTTAAAATTGTAAATAATCGTGAGAATCAAGCAAAAACAAATATACGATATATAATAATAGCAAATAGTTGATTTGTCAAAAAATCAATCAGGTATCTTATTAAGTTGATAGCTGATAGTCCACTTACTTAGCCAGTCGAATTCCAGGTGTTTGATGTGGAGTATAAATGGACACAGATTTGGATTTCGAGGAAATGGATTCCGATAATCGTTTTAAAGATTTTCCACCATTTTTTCTCACGAATCTATTGCCATTAATACTAACAACATTTGTCTTGGAGGTCATTCGCTTCAGAGTTTTGCCTCCATTCTTGGTTATAAACTTATTTCCATCAATGTGAACAACTGATCTGGGCCCTGATTCAATGTAATAATAAAGAGGTACATTTATAGGGACAAATGCAAAATTAAACCCCTACCTGGTATCTGATAAATAATTAAAACTTCACCTTTCCTAACTGGTTTTTTCGACCTGGATCTGGCTGTGGGTGCTTCGAAAATATGATTTGCGGCCAGTGGTGGCTTTATGACTCTTTTTTGCTCTTCCCAACTACCTGATACGCTGAATTTAGAATTAGTAGGCACTGTCCTCATTGAATATGTTTTAAATAGCTTTGTTCTTGGGGAACTTTGCAACTTGTTAGGAGATGCGATTTTTGTCTTTGAATTTTTTCGAACAGGAGATCGCTTTACCCTACGGTCTAATTTGTATTTGTTGGTCGTCACTATTTTTGGAACATTTGCGGTGCTACTATTCATACTTGTTGCTTGTTGCAACGATTTAGATTCTGAAGAGATAGCGACAGTAGTATCACATTTGTTTGTACTGATCATTGAGCTAGTAGTTTGACCTAGACTAAACTCATAGTTAGTTGAGCTGCTAGCTGCAGACACGGTGGTGACATTGGTAAACTGGGGATTTTTAGAACTGTTGGCATTAAATATTTGAAACGCTGAGTGAGCTGGATTTATGTGAGGACGAACTCCATTTTGAGCGAAAGACAAACCAGAATTAACTTTAGCTAAAACTGTTGGATTTACATAAATTGACATTGGTTTCTGCTCTGTCTTAATAATAGCCGCAGTAGTGCTAGACGCTTCAACAGTAGGTACTGGGACCTCTGTAAGGACCTTAAGGGTGCTACTTTTCACAATTCCATTTGTGACGTTTTTTAGCTTATATTGGGAAGCGTAGGATGGGGATGTGTAGCTTGAACTAGTGACAATGGCAGTAGTAGAATTATCCCTGATCAGAACTGTGTTGCTAACCCTAGTACTATTTAATGGACTTGGAAAAACTCCATTAATGTAACTATCATTACAATATTTATCGAAGGGGTTAGGATATCTAAAAGGTTGACGACTACTGCTAGAGGCTGCACTATTAGTTGAAGATAACGATTGGCGGTATGTGGAAGGATTTTGTCGTATACTGAATTGATTAACAGTTCTGGCAGATGATGTCATTTGGTTTGTACGGCTAAACTCTCCATTTTGTGAAGCAATCAAATCTGAAAGATAAATTGTAATGCATTCGTTAATAAAATAATTCATTCTAAGATTTATTCTATTTATTATAGCAATAGCATAGTAATTTTTAATAAATGAATAATTGATAATGTTTTCCCTTTCTCCACTTACTTGAAAGCTGTTCAATTTCGAGTCGTAATTTTTCATCAGAATCCATCTCTCAGAGTTATTTCTGACTGATTACTAGCTATTTATTTGCAAAGAAGTTATAAATTAGTCCATTTAGGCGTATGTACAAAAAAGAGTATAATAAAGTTACTGTTAAAGAAAGGTGTAAGAATGATTTGTATTTTTGTATATAATATTATTACAGTATTTTACGAAAGAATCCCACGCTGACATGGTCAAATAATCATAGTAATTCCTCCAGCTTATCTTGTATCTTCTTAACTTCTCGATGAATATGAATAGATTAACTATTATACAAACTTCCCCTAAAATATGTAACTTTATCATCGTTTAAAAACCAAGTTTCATTGCAAAAAATAAATATAAAGCTTAAATCGTAAAAAGTGTTTAAAATAATAACAAACAGGAACGCAAAACTTTTTTAATAAATGATAAGTAAAGCTGATCTGACCTTTTGTGTCAGACTGTAAACTTACCTTCCTTCATTAACTATTAACCCTTCCGTCCGGCTGTTTCTTGCAATTGCAATGATAAACTAATTAAAATATATTTTCAGTAGTTTCACAATAAACGATAAAACAATGCTCCTAACTATTCTGCTATAGATTAATTACTCCAATTATTATGTTCACTCCTTTACCACCTCCGGACTCCTCCAGGTACCAGTGTTTTCAACTCAGGTCAGAGGTCACACGGTATCAGCAGAGATAGAGTAGACGACAAACATAGACACTAAGGATCTGGCTGTTGTGTGTTGGCGTTCGAAAGGAGGAACGCTTGTTACCTTTGATGAGATTAAAATTAATTAACTGCTAAACTATATTTAAGATTCAACAATAATTATAATTTTTTTAAATCACTTGAAATTTTTTAAATAGTCAACAAACTAATTCGCAAATTCACGTTGTGCGTGCGTCATAAATCCTAGTCTGCTAATGCATTTAGGAAAAAGGAGAAACTCGTAAAACTTAGCGTGGAGAGGTACAGCCACGATCTGCGTCCTTGAAGCGGATGTAAACAAACTCACATGATGGCTGGGAACGAGGCAAAAGCAATTTTCTGCAAAACCATCTGGGACGACTAGTGCATGAAGAAGAGGAAGGAGGAAAACACAAGTAAACAAAATGCACATGACTCATTGTCAACAATGGGCTGATAGCGATTTTGATGATGCAAGAAAATGAATTCATTGTAGAAGTTTTCTTTAGGATATCGATTAGTATAGTACAAGTTAAAATCTCACTATAAAAAGTTTTTGTCGAATTATTTAAATATTTTAATTAATTTTTACACGTTTGGCACGATACAGTAAGCACTATTTATCTCCAGTTACAGCCACTAATCTTCTCCATCGCCCATCATTTATCCACTATCACCTCATATATCCTAATCGCGCACCTATTGTATGCTCACTTGACTGCTAATGTTCTAATCCACACCACAACTGGCAATAACTGAAGAAAGCAATTTAATTTATCTATCCAGTCAATATGTGTCGGCTAATTTTACCTCTTGTTCGTCAGTAGTCAGTAGTTAGTACTGGAAAACAGTTTCGGTATCAGGTACCTGACAAATTGCTTACAGGAAAGTGCAAAGTGTCCATTTTAAGGAAATTTGCATATCAAGTAGTTAAAATGCTTCCGACTTTAAGATTGGGCCCGGTGTATCAAAGCTTTAGGGCAATGTCAAATTTGGCGTTGAGACCGTCTACAGTCAGAGCGTAAGTATTTGTTTTAAATTACAAATTGGTGTTTCCTTGAAATCTTAATTAAGCGATATCAACGTTAACTTTGTGTCTTTTGTCTGAATTTTAGATGTTATGTCCATCCTTTTTTAAATAGACATGGAACAATCGCCATTTCATCCTTACAAAATTCTAGTCAACTATCTAATCAAATGCACACTTTAGTCGGAAGGAGCTGTATACGAAGGTTAACCATTCCTTTGCACCAGCGTATTATAGAAAGACAGAGAATTCCAGGTTGCAGGATTCGTCGATGTCAGATACATAGTTCTCAGGAAAAAATGGGGACGGGCACAACGGGTACGACAGGAAGTGAAAGCAGTAAATCTACCAAAACAGAGTTACCTGTTACACGACCTTCGAGTCCTAGCCAACCACCTATGCCTCCACCAAGGAAGCCAGCAAAGAAAGTGACTAATTTTGTGTTTCAAAAGTTCATCGACTTTGTTCAAGGTTATCAGGAAATGATGACAAGAAGGTTCCCTCAGGCGATGCATGTTTCTCGGGTTTTCTTCGTAGGATTTAAAGTAAACTGAGTAGATTATACAACACGCAATATTTAATTCGATACTGATTTGATGATCACATTAATTTTTTCACATTTCAGGACTTTTCAAAAGAGTTGGCAGAATACGTAAAAATTAAAACCAAAGCCATGTTGTCGTCGGATGGCGTCTTGCGTTTGAATAAAGATGACCTAGATCTTTACTATAGAATGCCGAGTGAAATTTTCCGAGTAGGACCAACATTACTAGTGTCCGCATTACCGGGATTTCAATATATAATATTCCCAATAGCGTAAGATTTGATATTTTTATAAACTCTACATAAGCTTATGATTCAGATCATTATGGGTTTTTTAAGTTTTAAATTTTATATTTGGTTGCAGGTATAAATTTCCTAAAAGGCTGTTATCCTCTCATTTTTGGTCACTCCAGCAAAAAGCACAGTTTGCCATTGAGGGCCAGAAGAAACGACTGTTAAATCAACGACCTGTTCTCAGACTACTGCAAAATAATGTGGAATCAATTAGTGACGAACGACTTCGTGATCTTTGTAGGGATGTATTATTTAAATTAGGCAGTGGAAGTCAACCTTCAATACGTGAAATAATGAAAATTAAACGACTGTTTGAATCAGACCCATTCAGTATTAAAGCCATGCATGGACCGCATGTAGTAAGTCCAATTAAAATATCAAATAAGCAGTACAAAGCTAAAGTACCGACCTTTGACCTTGCTAACGACTTCTCAGAACATTTTAGATTATGATTTTCGCAACCTCTATGATTTTTTTAATGATGTGAATTATTTTCAGAAAGCTCTTTGTCGTCTACATGGGATACACACATGGTTTTTTAATCGATCACGACTTTATGACAGAGCAGAAATGTTGTACGTAATGGATCTTTCATTAATTCGGGAAGGAATTTTCACGTTGAAACCAGAAGAAATAAGATCTGTAAGCAACTTAGCCTAGTTCACATTATTTAATTTCTAGTACAAATATGCAATCTAAGCCCTGATCAAATTTAAATTAATCTTTGCTTAAAACTTGTTCTTCTGTTTGAAAGGCTTGTTTCTTACGGGGACTTAATGCAGCCAATACTACCCAAGAAGATATGGTGGAATTTTTACAACAATGGGCATCAGTATCATCTTCAATTCAGCCGCATTCATATTCCTTGCTGCTACATTTACCAGTGTTAATTGCTTATAACAATCCGAACAATTGGGCTCTACTTTCATGAGAATAGAAAAAAGTTTCTCACATTGCCATCATAAGCGATGTTTTCTTGTCATGTTTGAGCTGTTTATGAAATAAACCGATTCAATCTAGATTCTAAATATGTACGGAACAACAATGCAACTTGCGATTTCTTATTTGACTACGAAATCAACAATGATGAAACTGCTAAATATTTTGTAATTTTTTGTAAATTACAACATGAAAAGCATTGATTTATGCTACGACCTACGACTCAGGACGAGTTAGTTATTTTTAGTTTTTATATCTTTAGTTTTAGTTATTTCTAAAAAATATCGACGCGTTCTTTTAAATAATGCCCTTTTTCATGTAAATACAACGCCAAAGTGTCTTGTGTCGCAGTAGTCGCAATATTGCATTTGCAGCTTCATTTAGTCCATTTATTCCCCATTTTCTCCTTCATGCTTCACTATGAATTCATGATAAAGATATTTAAAGCCGGTTGTACTTATTTTCACATTATATTTACGAAAGCATACGAATTCATCAGGGACTATGGGTGGGTAATATCTGTACTCAATATTCCAAGGCCCTGCAACTGGTGGGCGGGGCTTCGCAAAACTAAGGATTCTACCGTAGACAAAACGACTTTAAATGAATGAATTTAAGGAATTGAATGACACTAGTACTAGTAGTATAGATGAAAGATGATAGATATAAGAAGAGGTGGATATAACAAAGCAAAAAACACGTAGTAAAGTAGTTGCTTATATTGGCCAGGTATAGATTGCGATGCAAGTGGAAAAGTAATTCTATTTTTGCATTCTCATATGGCCCCGAATGAAA
>JAQFYG010001474.1:0-18784 GCA_034694325.1 Entomobrya corticalis | reverse complement strand
CAATATACAAAATAATGGGTCAAAAGAACGGTCAAAAGAAAAACTATTACATTCAAAACAATCCTTGAACCACTGTACTATAATCATTTACGTTGAAATCAGACTCCTTATTTAAAACGATAGTCTAGTTGAAACAAAGCAAAGAAAACTTGAAAAGTATTTATTTTCTCATAATTGTGAAACACGACGACTGAGCATAAAACAAAATTTCGTTCATTTAACTGTTAGAGTTCTATGAAAATTTCCTAGCATCTTTACTTTGCATAAAGAAGGAACAAATTGTCGGACCCAACCATCATTGGGGAATTAAATAAATATAGATCACTATAAGTGTATGAGCTTTGGATTTTGTCTTTGGCATTTACTTTCTACTTGATATTAGCAATTACATAAAACTTTTATTTTTGGAGTAATTGTTAGTATAATATCTTCATATCAGTGTTCATATCAACTTTGGATATTAAAGCATTTTACACAATATTAACCAGATCATAAAAACAGAAGTTTTCATGAAATGTTTTGTACATTTCGTTACGGCTAGCATAAAAAACATTGACTAAATTATGGTGCTTAATCACAAAAGTTGAATATATTTATTTTTATCCAAAAACATAACATAATTGTCAGTTTAAAAATAACAACTAAATTTTCTGCAATTTTTCAAACTTAAATATTTTGTTGTTTATTTCTTAGTATCGCTGGTATCTGGAAATCCTTGCCATAAAACATTTATTTTTATAGTTTGCTTACGATATATTTTTCTGCACGAAAACAGCACTAGCCAAGTAGCTTGCACATACAAATGCATAACAAACACCTAAAAACTATTAATCACATAAAAAATACCTTTTATTTGTGTGCAACCATGAGCTCACTTTTGGCAAGGCCTCACAAAAGCAATTAACTGAAAATTTAAACACTTGCCATATTTTTCGTTGTACGATCAATGAATAGACAGCTCACCGTAATTTTTGTTGAATTATATTGAAAAAAGAAAAAATCAGAGCCGTTCAAGTTAATCCAGCCCTGTCAGTCAGGTTCAGATATACACGTAAACAAACACAAAACAAAAGATAAGCCACAAAACATGCCATATTTCAAAGCGCTGACAAAAAACATGCAATAACAAACATTTTTGTAAATAAATGATTTTAACTGAGAACATTTTATGCAAATTTATCACTGCAAAACACAATAGTATGCCATTTGTTACTGCTTTTTACTAGTTTTCAGTTTAAATGTTCAGCATATTGAATATGATCAGTGTTAAAAACCGCGTTTAAAAACTTGAATATTAAACAAGTTATTCACGAGAGGTAATTTACCGCTGAAAAAGTGTAAATGTAACGCCCAACATTCTCATAGGCCGACCAACCGATATTACTCTAGAATGTTCTAGGACTTTCAAGCATATATGTGGGCTCTTGTAAAAGTTTACCACAAAATGTTTTAAACGTTAAAATGCTTCTTCTGAAAAACTTGTGAAAGGAAGTATTTAAAAAAAAATTTCACACAGAAAAAATTCTTTTGGGGTAAAAATATTTATGCTTTTGGCATGGCTCCTGTGTATTAGTACCCACTGATCTACCAGATCTCCCTTGGAATCCGGTATCCGGAATCCATACCTAAAATTTCTGCAAATATTGCTGGAAGCAAATACTATCATCCTGTAAAATTTATCAATTTATTGTACAGTCCAGTCAAGTAAATTTAATAATGTTGTCTTGACATTGTGT
Source organism: Entomobrya corticalis (assembly GCA_034694325.1). Taxonomy (NCBI): domain Eukaryota; kingdom Metazoa; phylum Arthropoda; class Collembola; order Entomobryomorpha; family Entomobryidae; genus Entomobrya; species Entomobrya corticalis. The sequence continues at coordinate 17,048 of JAQFYG010001474.1, read as the reverse complement.
TTATAAATATGAGAACTTTTGAAAAACCAATACAAAACTAGTCAGATGTAATATCTGAGGAAAAACTACCATGATGCGGAGCGTTTTGCATTGTAAGACATAAGAACCTCCTATCATTTGGTGAAACTTTACAAATGGCTCCTTGAAAAAATGTCACATCATCTGTGTTGATTTATGCCACAAATAATTTCGACTTTCTGTGATACGCCTACAGGATACTATTTGACGCATGGCTTCTTGACGTAATGTGATTAGTTTTGTATCCTCCAATGATTTATGCAATTACAAAGATTTTACATTTTTCACCCCTGCACCACACAGAGTTACGATTTGACCATATTTTCCTGACTTAATTGGTTTTGTCGCCACTATCGATTTATGAAACATGCGTTTTTGGCCAATAAGCAAGCACGGGAACCTCTCAGACCCCATCACACCGTTAAAGGGTTGAGCTAGAAATCTGAAAAATATTCCCTTATTGTCTACAAAATATTTAGAAAGCTTATACTTAAACAATGGAATTAAACATTTGACAAAATCTGAAAAACTATTGTTCTCAAAACAAACACGTGTCTATTATGCTTTTCGTAATTACATTGCACTTTTATTTTTCAGTAAATTTTTAATCGCATAACAGGCTATTTTGAAATCAGACAAATACCAAAAGATTTAGTTCGCACACCACTCTCTTTCAACAGTGCTTGTTAAAATAAAAAATGGATCGAGTTTTTGCATTAATATTTCTTTTTGCTGTAACTTGGGTTGCCGTTATGCTCTTATTCTTCCCAATAATTTATCTTGGCTATGTAAGTTACACATATAAATTTAACTTTAAAATAACTTATCTCATATGTAAGTTCTTATTTTGAATGTGCTTCAGGAACTTTGTTTTTCGGATTCCGGCATGAAAGACGTTGAAATACCCCCACTTGAAGAGCTGTAACAGTGTGACGTATAGGTTGGCACAAAACGCCAGTTACAAAAATTTAAAAATTTACGGAATACGCAATTTATAAACATTTTGAAATATTTTAAGCAAACAACGCGATGCAACATATAAAACATGCTTAATTTTTTTTCCTGTACAAAAATAAATTTCCTAGCATAGCATATAAATTTACAAGCATTTCCTAACTTATATATGATTTTAAGTGCGACAATATTTATTTCTATTGTCAATTGCAGTATCACATCTATCACAAGTGCACATCACTATTATCAAATAACATTTCCTTATTTACGTTTGCATCACAAAAATAAGGCTGGTAAATTAATAAATTTAAACATATTCACTTTAGGCTTCTTTTTTCAGAATTTCATTTTTTGTTATGTTTTAAACATTTATTCGCGCCAATAGAAGGGGTTTTGCCTGTAACTATATTCATTGTTTGTCTCATATAAGTGTGATATGCTGAGTTTACGGTCTAGGACGCGTTTTATATAGATTTTGTGTTATTATAGTTGCAGACGAGAAGATTTCACGATTTCAATTTTCGTAGGATTATGTCTTTTAAAGACTCAGACCTTACTATCAGAGCAATTTTATATTCAAAAGTGTAAGTTTCATCAAAAGCGTCTATCATGACGTAATCATTAGAACGTAAACGTAGTGCCGGAAAATGACCTTGCCAGATTTATTGTTTGCATTTTTGAAATTCGTAGATTTTTTGATGTATTGTGTTTTGTCAAACTTTTATTAACTTTGAGCTTGTAAAACCATTTTGGCATTTAACACATTTGAAAGTTTTCTCATTTACAAGGGTTGATGGTCAAATGCTTGGAACAATGAGTAACTCTACACCTGTATTCTACTTTATTTACAACAATAGCCTAACCATATTAAATATTTTGCGTGGATTATCACTAAATTTAAAGAAAAAGTTAAGGACATACAATATAGTAATAAAAAATATGTCATTCTTAACGGCACTCGGTGGCATTTGAAAAAATTGGTTATTATTAAACAATTTTGCAAGTTTATAAAACATGCACCAATCAAGGACTAAATGTGAAAACCATCTGCAACTTGCAATGAATGAATCTCAAAAAACCGAAAAAAACTTATCAGCAGTAGCATTTTAAAAAATTTGCTGCTTCTTATAAAAAAGGAGTACCACATTTGTTCAAACAACTACCGTAACTTCAAGAACTACTTCTCGTTGTCTCATCAGAATCATGAACCTTTGTAATTTCTTCTCCCTGAACCGACTGCTGCGAGCACCAGAAATTCCTAAGATTCTTCTTACTCAGTAACAAGTTGATGCTAAGCAAACAACTCGAGGGGCAAAATATTTCGCTTGTTTAAAGCTGCATTATTCTCGGTGCCCACTTTATCTGCCGTGGGAGAATTACATGGTTTCTCAACAGAAAAGTTAAAGTCGTTTTTTTCATTGCTGCTTGTTAACGTTCCCTGTCACCTCTTTATCATATTGAGTATGTAATATTTTCTTTTGCACGCCATTTTTCTCCTAAACCAGGAGCAAATAGCCCAGTACGTTTGTTTTCACAAGAATTGATCGCTTCGTTTGATTTTTTATCAATTCTTGTTTGGCTTTTTTACAATAAAGTTCCTCTAAATAATACGTATGAACGTTTACAATTTTCCGGTCAAATTTTTTATAGTCCCAATCACTGGATAAGTTTTTACCAAACAGTTGTCCATATTTGGCTCTAATTTCACCATCAAATATAAATTCTCGCATCTTATCTCCGCATCTTATTTTTTCCACCTGAAAAATTACATTTTGCCTCCCTTTACTGTATATTTGGCAAATCCCGAATAAATTTTTGCTAGTGCTCTTAATTTTGAAGATAATTTCTTAGTGCAGCAAAGTCTCTTGTTTCCCTCAATTTTTATAACCTTTTTTTATGAATTGACGGTGAATCAGAGAAAATCTTAAATAATTTAGCGAGCTTATCGTGCAAAAATAGAACGGCCAGTATGAAATCTTCTCAAGAAATATGTTAACTTCAAACTCCACTACTTTTTGTTGAATTTCTCCAAAATTTACAAATGCTCGTAACCAAACCTTCACTTTCCGCTATTTCTCAGTTTTATTTTCTGCTTTGTCACAACCTCCAACTGCTCTGCGATGCCTTAATTGGAAACCTGAGTAGAAACTTTGCTCCAATCTTCCTCCCAAAGGACTTTGGTTTTTTAGTTTTCTTATTTTACGTTTCCACAGATCTCTGCCACACAAATTGCTAATTTTTATTAATCTATTTTTTGGCTCGAGTTCGGGTTTTGAATCTGGATGGTGAAGTTGTCGATATTGCTTTTACGAAAGGACAAACCCAACTTACCTGTAGGTCTGATTACAGTTCATTCGTCATCATCATTTGAAAATATATGTACGAAGAATTTCTGGTGCCTTGTGTACACCGTTTTGTTGCATCTTCCGATATAAATTTGAAACTTCTAGAGCACTATTTATTGCCTGTAGAGTATGCTCGCCGTGACGCTTTTTCAACTTTAGACGGCTTTTGCTGATAATTTGTAAAAAGAGAGTAAATTTTAAATTTAATGAAAAATGCCATTCTTCATCACGTTCCATCAAAAACTATTCATAAGAATATTATGGCTCGAGCAAGTAGCTTCGGATCCCTCAACAATAGAGCTTTGGTGCACAGCTTTACAGATGCATAGACAGACAGTTTTTTACAAAAACGCTTATATACACAATCATGCGCAATGATCAATAATTTTTACATTTTGTATTGAATACGCATTGTTTATTTCAATTTTACGTGTTTACATTTATAGAAGTTTTGATGCATGAAAATCTGAATTTTTTAATTAAAATTTAAGTTTTACGTCTTCGGTAATTGATGCGTATCTAAAACATTCATTTACTTTACTACAAAAACTTTTCAATGCCCAGGTTTATGGCAAGAATCAAATACAACATATAACACAATGCAGCACAGAAATTATCACAGAGGTAGTTTGTTCTAGCTTCTTAAAAGCCACAATATAGGAATGGTTACATTCGAAGTCGGAGACTGAAAACAATTGTGTTCAAATTTTACATTTTTGGCAACAGTATCTCCGAAAGGACCATTAGTGTGCCAAAAACCGATTTTTGAAAAATGTTATTTTTCAAATTTTTTTACAACGGCACCAAATAGGAGAAAAAAGCAATTGGGCCTGCGTGCGCTGGAGCTTTAATTTGTTGTTTTAAAAAGTTGAAAATTCGCAAGCAGCCTCTATAAAAGATGGCGGTTTTTTTGCATTTTTTCAAAAAAAAAATTTTTTTGCGGATTTTTTTGGCAAAAGTGTAAAATTGGCCTTTAAAACTCAAGGTTACAAACGTAGCGCAATATCATCAAAAATACACTTTTGCTCATAAAATCTGCAAAAATATTTTTTTGAAAAAATTCGAAAACACCGCCATAGATAATCTTATTTAGAGGCATAATGCAATATTTCAGCTTTTTAAAACAACATTCGTAGGCTCCAGTACATGCACGCAAAATCAGTTTTTGCTCCTATTTGGTGCCGTTGTAAAAAAATTTGAATTGTAACATATTTTTGAAAAATCGGTTTTCGGCACACTTAATGGTCCTTTGGAAGATATAATTGCTAAAAATGTACAATTTGAGCACGAATTTTTTCTGTCTCCGACTTTGGATAGAACCTTCCATAGGCAATAAATAATCTTAAGTTTTATAGCCAATGCACGTGAATTGTTTCAACATATTCCGATGAAACAAAGATAAACTTTTTTAAATGTTCAATTGGTGGGGGCATTTTATCAGTGTTTACACAAAAATTTTCCCACAACAAACGTTAAAATGCTTATTTATTGAATTTGCATTATTATCTGTATATCACAATATCAAGCTATATAGTATATTATAGCATTGCTTTGATTTTTCGGCTAATATAAAAGCAAAGCAGGTAATCACTTTGAGTGAAAAGAATCAACGCATCTCACAAAGTAGACGGGAAGAGTTAATAATTTTTACTCTTCATGAATGTATAACACACTATAAACTTGACGGACAATACCAAGTGCAAACGTTCCGTGAGTAAAGTAATTTCATTGTCAGAGAATATCGGCAAAACAAAAGGATAATAATAATAATAAATATTTTACTTTAGTATAATGTGCTATTGTTTTACATAGTATATGGGAAAGATACGCCAAAAAGCAATGATGCCAACGGTTGGTATAATATAATCACCTTGTACTATAATGTTTGATATTTGTTTCAAGTGTCAACAACCCTTTCTTTTAGTCTGTTTCTCTTGTTGCAACTAAACGTTGTTCTAAAGACCTCGTGATTTAAAAATTGTATTTTCGATTTTGTTTAGTAAGAATTTAGCAAACATGCAACAAGGAAAAGTTTAACTGAACAAACGTGAACCTTGAGACATGAGGTTTTGAAGTTTAAAATATTTATCTATAGAAACTTTTAAAGTTAATAAATATGTTCCCGCATGAAGTAAAACCAAAATAACCAAGAAAACCAGGCAGTGGTTAAGGCACCAGTGCCGATCTTTTACTATAATAAAGTATACTAAATTTTCTATACAATGCCGACACAACCAACTAAAATTATGCTCTTTGTGGCATCTACATTTTCTGCGTTAATTACTACAGCGTCGAGCAGTAACCAAGGTACTTTCTTTAAAACTATTTTTTTCGAAAATTTTAAACAATACAATAACATTATATCAATTTTCATTTAATATTTTTCAGAGATTAAGCTAAAACCAAATCACAAGCAAAACATCCAACCACAGGTGTATTATATTGACTTGCAAAATATTATGAGTGTGCACTTTTTACTTGGAAACATCTCAAATTTTACCCTTACATATTTTCAATATCATTGGTGTACAGGACCGACAAAACCTAAAAACGAATTTTTTTGCAATTTCAACTACTTTTGCAAATCGTCGGACAGATTTACTGTAATTGAAGACTTGTTTTGTCGAGTGTCCAACTTCTGCCTATGTTGAAACAATCAAACTTTTTTATTTTGCATTCGTAATTGTTTTGCAAATGTCTGAAATGGGTGCCAGCAACAAGTGTCTAGCAAATTTTGAAGCTGACGATATACAATGATAAATTGGTAGTATCAAAGGCTTAAAACTGTATGGTCTTGTAGAAGGGTAACTGTTTATGGCCTATATGTCCGTAATTTTTAATTCTGCATTTTCAAGGACGGTTTTTAAGCACATGTTTAGTTTCCTTATCAAACATGATTGAAATGTCGGAATTTTAAGTTTTTTTTACTTTTAATTTGTTCAAGATCCGTAGTGCATATAGGAAATAGTACAAATAAACATGTTTATTTTCAACAAAACTCCTTGCAATAATTTTTTTGTGTTCTTTTTTTACCCATTCAGACGCCAAAGCAGCCAAGTAACCCCTCACACCAAAGTTTTAGCAGCACCAATAAACCGAACAATGTCCATTCAAATACAAATAACCAACTGGCACCTTCAACCCCAAAAATTGATTAAAATAAAGTTCAAAATAAAGGAAGCAATAAGACGACTTCATCGACACAGCTTCTGAAAACCACTTGTTCTGTAAGCAACAGCACGGATATTAACCGTGCTACTAAGGAATTATCCAGCTTGATTCGAAATTTATCCACGCTTTTTGACGTATATAACAAAAAAACTTCACCTGACTTTTACCGGAATCCACAAATCATCAAAAATGGACAAGAAAATGGCAGAGAACCACAACACCTACGGGATCCAGCATTGGCTTCAAAGAAAGCGGAAGACATCAAAACTGCCGACCAAACCTATGTGCTCATCAGCATTCGCGAGTTTAATGTATTACAAAAAAGACTAGATGCAATGGCGGAGGACTTATATACTTCAAAATGGGTAGATATATCTAGCATCGTAATTTTGTTGTTGATAGTTATTTTATCAGTCATTTATATATTTATAACTTGTAAGAATCCTTAAAACCGACCAATTGGTTATATGACAAAATATAGATTAAAATTTGTAAAACCATATATAAGTATTTCAAGACAACATTTATGAGAAATCAAACATTTACGTTCACTTTTAAGTCGGAAAATATTTCAAACATGCCTAAATGAGAAATAAAATGAAACTGTTTATAATAAAAGCTGTTAAGCAATAAGAATTTATTATAATGGCGCACAATAAAGTAAACTTTGTTTAATTGAACTATCTACTTGCTAACTTGTTCAAACGATAAAGGCAGTTTATGAAACTAACATTTTTTGTGAAATTTTTGGATGCATTCTAGTTGAAAAATCTTTTATACACAATAAACTGTCATTAAAACAATAACAATATGCACATTAAGATAATGTATATGTTTAAGTGAATTGCTTAACGGCCTCTTAACGTAAAGCATGTATTTTGAATTTTTGAATATTGTGCTGTACTCTTAAAACTTACTTAAAATCATGTTTACGATTAAATTAACTCTAAGCAAGTAACTATTGACAGTTGAACAGTTGATCTAAGTACATTTGACGGATTTTAAAATAGTTTTATGTAAAGCTTTAAGTTTGGCCCTACGAACCAATGTTATACATATTATGACATATTATCAATTTGACAAAACTGTTTTTACATTGCATTAAGAATATATAAACAACAACACAAATATAAATACTAGCATAAATAGTTTTAAGTGTAATATTCATTTGTGAATATCTTGTACATAAACGTACCTCATATTGCATTGTTCTTGTTTATAGTACGTCGCAGGTCGGCGGAATATCCGAGTTAAAAAGAGCGAAAGGAATGCCGCCCTGCCGAAATATCATGTATTGGTTTGTTACATAGTTATTGTTTTCTTATATTGCTTGAGAGATAAGGTAGTAAACCAGGAAGCAGACATCGTAAATACGGCCATCATCTTGTGCTATCATGTCTTTTTTGAGTATCATACAGTCAAAAAACCTGAGACAAAAACAGCAAAAAGTGATTCTGCAAAACATTTACAAAAAGGGAACAGTTCAGTTTTCAAAGTAATTGCATATCAATTATGATCCCAGAAAACTTAAGAACAGTTTTACGTCTTCTATTACTATTCTCAACGATCTCAAAATGTAAGAAAACAATAAGAAATAAATAATTTAAAGTTAGAAAACTAGCAAAATTTTGTAATAAACTAAATGATGCAGGATCCTTATGTGTTATTTTTGCATTTCTCAGACAATGGCACTTCGCCGTCTTACGAAAAACCAATGCCAGTCCTTCCGCTGTTCCCCCAACAGGAGGTAACGTTTTAAAATACAGTCAAATAGAGATTAAGGAAGGCATGACCAATCAATGGAGAAATTTCACAGCCTTGTAACTTTGCTACATTTAATGTTCATTCTTCTTGCTATGGTTAATTGCTATGAAGAGTTCCAATAAAAGAAAGAGCCTTGGTAAGGGTAATATTACAAAACAACATTTTTAAGAACTCTACCATAGCAAGCAGCATAAAATGACTTCAAAACAGATTTCATCAATTTTAAAAACTTTTCATAGTTTTTGGCGGAGACGGCCATTAGTTTAAAAACAGTTTTTTCATGCATTAGCTTGCGTCGGCGCAGAAGGTCCAAGTATGCTGAAATTTAGTATATAGCATCAAAATAGGATTGCCTTTGGCTCAAATAGATATATAACATCAATTTTAACAAATTTAATTCAAAAAATTTTAAATGCAGGACTATACAATAAATGACAATTATTTTACAATTTTTTTTGACAAAGAGATTTAAAAGTCATGTTATGAGCATAATTAATTAAAATTGGCATTTTAAAATGGCAAACATCATAAAGCAAAGCCTACCTATTCTTTATAGTATTTGCAAGCTCTTTTTCATTAAAAAATGTTTTTTTCGTTTTAAATTGATTTCCTTATCATGTCAAAATCGTTAGTTCTGACAGACAGTGATTTTTGATACAACAAGTAATAGGTTGAAAAACTGAAAATAGGGAGACTAAAACTGAAAATAGGGAGACTAAAACTGAAAAAATTTCGAAAACACAGCTTAAAAAATCTTGATGGCAGAGAACATCGCTTATTCACAACGCGTGCCCTCTAACACTGTACTACTGTGCTGGTAAAAACATGGCAAGTTTGGCTCAGAATAACACAGATAAGATCGACGCATGTAACTATTTAAAATATTCAAATCACCGGCAATACCAGTCTGGCTTGAGCCAACAAGAATACAGCTTAATGTTAAGTGTATCAAAACCAAAGTTTACTTACCAAACGCTCTTTGCAAAAAGGACCATGTTCCCTAAGATGCAAATTTTGGGCAAAAAATCTTTTATATCCCTTATTAGTAAAAGACATCAAGTTATATGCCTTGGTGAAGTTTTGAGCTGCTTTGGTCTACTTAAGCCCAAATTATGGCCAATTGAAATTTTTAAGTAATGCCGTCTTTAGGCGTCATGTAAAAAGCGAATTTCAATTGTTGCTTTATAAAATAGGCTGCCGTTCATGCTTTACTTTATCTAAAATTACAAATATGGTTTGTGACGAATGCCAAGGCTTTGCTATTCCCTATTTATGCAAAACATAGTTTTTTATTTGATTCTGAAAGGTGTTATGAGGGAATGTGTACGTTGGTAAAATGTAGATGCATGCAAATATAACATTTTGGCCAAAAGCACCTAGACGGTGCGACCTGTTGGAAAAATTAATGTGTCAATAGAATCACCAAATATGTTCTTTAGGAACTTTGTGACAATTTACGTACGTTGATCTTGGTTAATTTAATCGCAATGTTTCTTTTCAAATACCATTATATCTGAGTAAAACACTCACTTCTTTGGCCCAGATTAACGTCTGTAAATTTTTACAAAGTTTCTTGAAGAACATCTTTGGTGATTCTAATAACACATAAAACTTTCCAACAGGTTGCACCGTCTAGATGCTTTTGGCCAAAATGTGATATTTGCATGCATCTACGTTGTACCAACGTACACATTCTCTCATATCACCTTCCAGAATCAAACGAAAAATTTGTTTTATATCTATAGGGAATGGCAAAGCCTTGGCATTCGTTAGACGGCATACTTGTAATTTTGGACCAAGTAAAGCATTAACGGCAGCCTTTTAAATAAAGCAAAATTTGAAATTCGCTTTTTACATGACGCCTGAAGTGTTCTAATTAGCTGATTAATTAGCGGCTTAGTGATGATTAACAGCAAATTCTGGAATTCATGAATATGGTTTAAAATGTAATCGTGATTCTAAATATATGAACTTTTTTACGTAAGTACATTATTATCGAATCAGTTTCCCAAAGCGTAAGCAGTGATTTTACATTAAGTTAAATGGAAAAACTCATTTCTATGACTAGTCCTTCAATTCACATTTAATCGTAAAAAATATTAGATGTTTAGAATAACCTAGCTTTTGTTAGTACAGTAATGAAGATCTCATCATCTGTCTTCCATTTTTTTCGCAAATTCAATCACTTTTCTGTTTCCGGTTTTGCAAGCGATCAAGCAGCATACAGAAAATATATGTGTATTTTTCAATGCTTTGCTCTTTTCTCACCATTCCGTTGTGGGCAAATAGTACATACAGACTGTCAGCTCAGACCTATCAAGTCTGGTATCGGAATTCCCCATAAAGGATCTAGAGTGGAGCTTCACTAACGTTTTATCTGGCTAACTAGCATTTTCGAAGTCGCAGGTCTGTAGTAGTTTGAAAGTCAAGTGTCAATTTACCCCAATACTATAAAAACTAAAGTAATATGAAATAAGAATTATAAAAAAGTTAAGAAATATAATAAAGCCAACCTGAAAAGAACCAGACCTCGGAAAGATACTTATTTTACACACAAATAATAGACCTCTACATGATTACACTTCATAACAACAACACATTCCTTATAATGAGAAACAAAGTACTACTGATTATCCACTCAACTAGTTAGTTTTATTTAATTTGAAGTTTGAAAAGGGTTTTAGTTGTTTACAAAGATACTTAACTGTTCTATAAGCTTGTCAGTAATTTATTAGATTACAGTTGCAAGCTTCGGCTGTGTACAAAGACAATTTGTTCTTATTTTGGTATGGCTACCCGTTGTGGGCAATATACTTAATCTGTGGCCTGTTTCACAACCTTAATTTTTCAACTTTCCGAAGGCTTTTTTTTGCTAACTTTACTTTAAATTGCTATTTCTGTTTCACAAAGTTTAAGATAGTAAATTTAAAAATTGCGAACTGCACAGTGTTAAATCAAATCTAGCAAAGCACTTTTCAAGTCAAAATCCAAAGGCTTTGCAATTTGTAGTCCAAAAATCTCAAAGTTTTTCAATTAAGTTAGGAAGGTCATTTATTCACTCTTAAAGTAATGAGCGTTCTCCAAACTATTTATAAAAGTGCATTGATGATGTATATTATTCCTACTAGTGTAGTGTTTGATACAGTAAAGTGAACTTGAGAATTATTACCATCTGATACTTCAAGTGACAAGAACAAGGAGCTTAAAGCTTTCAATTCTGATAAAAGAAATTTAGAAATTTGTTTCATTGCCCGATCGGTTTCTTGGAACACGAGATTTAGAGACGTCATTTGTTTCTGCCCTTTTAATACTAAATTCACTTATAGCAAGAAACTCTTATAAAAAGTACAGAAAATGATAAGTAAGCGTTTTTGACTAAAGCAAAATAGTTAAGCTGAAGAATCTAATGATTATACGCATTTTTTTAAACAACTTTTATTAATTTAATCTTCTCAGCTTCTGTCTGTTTCTACATTTACATATTAGATTCACTATACTTCAAATAGCAAAGCTGCAATGTTTTTATTTTAAATCATTGCAAGTAGTAAAAGCTGCAAAGTGCAAAGTGAAAAGAGCATAACTAGTTGTGAAACACAAATGTTTGCACTTTGCACCATGCACTTTCTTTTCTTTCAATATAAAGTGTTTGGAAAAATTAGGTTGAGGAACATGCTACTGGTCTTTATTAATGGGGTTTAAGACAAATATTCTTCGGCTTCTATTTTTTACTAGAAATTTCGTTGGTCCGTAAACATTTCAAGTCAAAGTTTTCGGTATCTTCGTGTAACTGATATCCAAATATATATCCAGACATCTTGTTCAATTTACTGAATTAATCGCAAGTTAAATTTTCATATTATATGAAGTCATGTGTTGGAGCATTACATTAACCGGGTTGACAATGACATTGTCAATGAAAAGTGCTTAGATAACAGTAATCTCTGATAAGCTATTAAAAAATATTCCATAAATAAAAATTAACAGTAAGAAAGGATATGATATAAAAATCCACAAGTTAGAGTCATAAAAAAACGTTCGTGGAAACTTTTTTGCTCTGTTACAACAGTCCGGTATAGAAAAAATCTGGTAATTTTGTGCACCTCACAGATTGTTCGGGTATATACTGTTCGTTGCAAAAACGGAACTAAAAGATAAGCCCTGGTCTATAAGATTTAAATTCAGAAGCATGCAAAAACCATTGACATGGGAAAATATAGTTTTACTGCAATACGTATACTACTACAAAACTATAATTTATTAAGCTAAACAGCAACTTAACTGAATCCACGCAAATAAACATTCTACTTAAATTATTACGCAACTAGAAGTATTGACTATTAATTTACCGTGAACTTCTTGATTTAAATTGAACGTTCAAGTGTAAAAAATTTATACTTCCACAAGCACATGTATTTATGCGGAAATATTGCTTGCTTTGTTTTTTGTCCGTGCAGAGCCAGACGAGTGAGCAAAATGTCCAAAACCAAAAAAGTATCAAATCAAAGGCGGGCCTAACTACTACCACTAGGACAGGTCCCACTTCTGTTAAAACTACAAACGACCCACATCCTCCACATAACTTTCAAATTGAGCTTAAACGAGACAGAAACAATATTCACTTACTTCTATATAAGTTATCAGCCATGGTGGAAAATACAACCAGGATTATCCGAGCGTGTAATCCGGACGGTTTATCATCATTGACTGGCAAAGATGGATTGGAAAATATTCCTATGGCAAAATACATATCATCGGATGCAGAATCGAGGTCAAAACAACAGTCCCACAACGCATCCAATATCAAAACCAAGCCGTTGTTTACACCAATTACCCGCCAGCAGTTCAACGCCATAAAAAATATAATTAACAAAATGTCTGAAGAAGTTTATGTTAAAAAATGCACATCAATTCTATTTTTAACAATTCTGATGCTGTTATTGACAGTTGTGATACTTGCATTTATAATAACTTATCGTGAAAGTCTGTGGATAGCATTCCGGAAATATATTTTAGTACATTTGACTACCCCACGAGTACGTAGACGTTTAGCGCGGTTGTGCGGGAATTAATGGACTATAACTTACATATTCTGTAATTGTAGAAATTTACGAAGGCTTTCTTTTAAAAGATTTTGAACAAAAAGCGACACAAAAAGGCTTTTAAAGAAAATTATTCAGATTTATTATATACATTAATACAATTTTAAGTTGAATGGACTAAGCAATGCCTGCAAATTGTCGTATTTTACAAATAAATACTTTATTTAGAAGCTTTTGGAATGACGATTTTAAATTATAAATAAATTATAATTGAAATAGTTTGGAGTTTTTCGTGATATTTTATCTTCTAAAAACCCCTCTTGATAATGTTTTTATATTTATTATACTGACTTCAAACTTTGAATACAAATATGCACAGAAACTGTCCTTTTTATAAATGTATTGGTTGTGCCTAAAATTTGATGGAAGTTTTATTGATAATAAATATATTATGATATTTATTTTACTTCCCTCTTACGAGTTTCTTGGTTTTTTAGAAGAGCGTTCAAATTATCATGGCACTTTGGATTTTTTAAGGTATTCCCATCATTATTCCTCATTTGGATTTGGGCTTTGGATTTTGCTTTCGTCGAAGGTAAAAAACCAAAGTTTCTTTTAAACAAAATATAAAAACTTTTGTGAATCATATGAGTCATATAAAGTCTGTCGAATTACAAGGATGGTACACATTCAGTATGATAAGCAAGTCCCGTGAGAAAAGTTTTCTCGGCTTTAAAAAATTAGTATAATTTTATTGTCTTCCTCTTAATCCATTACTAATTGCCTTGGGATTTTAATGCAAGCTGCCATTTGGTTTTCTGCTTTCATTCATATGATGTAAAAATAATTGTTACAAAAATCTATTGATACCCCAAATACCGTATCAAGCGCAAGTGATTTCTTCAAAGTTGATGGGATTCGGTGTTTTTGTCAGGAGAATTTTGCTATCTGATGCAGTTATGCCTTCACATTATTTATATTGAAATTTTGTAGCAGTTAAAAGTGTAAGAATAGTATCCAGAGCGAAGAAAACTAAACGGTAAGCGAAAAGCAAAGATGCGGGGTACGTGTCCTTTTACGTACGTGTATTTGGGGTACTCTTAGTGTTATAGCCAACAAACGTCAAATGCTGCTAAGTCACATAAAAATGTTTGTTTGATCATAATGTTGTTTTGTAATATGTAATTCAAAACAATGGTTTTCTAATTTTAAAAATTCATTAACAACTTTGTTATTTCTACTCTAGAGACATTAACTGACTTAAGTATTGTTTTATTAGTTTACAGACTATATTATAAAATCAATTCAAATGACATTGAGCGTCGTCAACTGCCGCCGAATGATGAATATGTAATAATATGTCGGTTTATATTACATTGATGTTGATAGGAGTGGCAATATTTATAATGAGGTGACTGCAAGCAGGTTAACTAGCTATAAAATAATTAAAATTAATTAAACTACAAGGCAACAGAATATGTACAATGTTTATAGTTCTCTGACTGAACTGCATTTGCCCTTCTGAACTCAACATCTGGATCTCTATGGAAGCCTTATGACCCACATCAATTCACAAACATACTGGTTTAATTCATTCAGCATTTGCTAGATATCATAATCAGCATGATCACAGAATAAGGAGTTAAACTGCATTGTTCAACTGGTTGCGGCACTAGTGATTCTACATTTTGACCTTTTGAACATTTTGTGACGTGGTAATTTGTAACGTGGAAAGAAATAATGAATGAATGAAAGGCGAAGGTGAAATGATGTATTTAATTTGAATGAAAATGTAAACAGACATAAATGCTCCAATGCAGCAGCCAGGAGAAAAACATATATTGCGCCCAATAGTCACGATGCCCGAGAAGCTCTATGGTTGGTGGGATGTGAGCAAACCAGAAAGGTTCTATTGCGGATGGTCGCGGTAGGGAATGGAAAGAGTCTATTGAATAATTTGGTTGCTGGTTGTACTCATAAACCACCACTTTCTTGCTTACTTCACATTTTTGTGCTGAGAAATCAACAGATGTATAGAAGGGACACGTTATCTACTTTTGGCGCTTTTATAACATTTTTGTTGGAATAAATTTTTCTAACACTTTATTTCTGTGTAAACACCAAAAAGGTTATCTCAAAAGTGCCTGAAACCTGTAAATTAAAATCAAAAACCGTTTTTTATTAAACCTAAAAATTATAACAGAATCAATATTTTTTTTCGTCCGATTATTCCAAAATGCCGTTCTGGAGTCTGTAAAAACCTAGAAAAAATTGCAAAGATTTAGAGGAACTCACCCAAAACTTGGGTTATGAGTTTCAAAACGTTACAATTTTATTTGAAGCCTTAACTCATGATTTTGATGAGGAAAAGGATGGTGAATGGGGAATTTACAAGGATAGCGTCCACTATAAGAAAAGGAAGTTGAATCGACTAAAAATTCTTGGAACCAGCGTGCTCAAGTAAACAGCGGCAGAATATGCCATTCTTTATTTGGAAGGCTTAAAAGATACTAATTCCGATAGTTATTGTAAAGTCGCCACAAAAAAGTCAAGGTTTGTTTTTGCCGACATTTTTATTTGACATTATTTAAATAAATACTTTTACTAATAGTAATTACTGCAATATGTAATTAAAATTATGATTTCAGGACCTCTCGTGATTTCACCGGCACTACAGGCAGTAATGACATTAATGAAGAAGATCTTACTAGCCTGGTTCAAAATATTTTATCCGAGATAAATTTGATTCGATCAGGGATAAAATTGAACTTGAATAGGTACATTGAAGTTAAGAAAAAGGTTTTAACGGTGACATTATGGACCTTTATCCTTCAGTAATCAGAGCAATTTTTAAAGCCCTTTACATCGACAATGGAAAAACTCTTCCATTATATGATACTAGAGGGGGCCAGTTCCTTCACTAAGAGAAGGAACAATATTATTAAAAGACCCTGCGTGCCACGAAATCCTCAACTTTCACCCTCGGGCGATGTTCTTTCCCACTCCATGAAAAGAACAACGTTAATATAATTTACTTGTTCTTTTCATGTAATTAAAATAGCGCCCCAGGGAATCCTTTCTATAAAACGTGCAATTCAAGGAAGCAGTGGCCAATAGTGAACCAAATTAAAGATTTCGTGCAAAATTATACCATTGAGGTCGAAATGTGTCAGTATGTAAAGTTAAGTAGTGTTGTGTGGCAGTATGTATGTACGTATGGTCATAAAACCATTCTCATTGAATTCTTTATCACTAAAAACCCCCAGGATATAAAATTTAGGTTGCTAACTCCATCATTTATGGTTGACTCCTGGCCCCAGATGTCAAGTTGGCTCGTAGTACTGTCTACTATTCTCATTTAATTCCTCGTCACAAAAAAAAACCCTCAGGTTCTAAGTTTTAGTTTGCAAGCTCCGATTTCTATGTTTGAGTCCTTGCCATAGGGGCCAATTAAGATCATGAAACCATGAAACCATTTTTATTGAGTTACTCGTCATTGCAAACCCCCGAACACTAAGTTTAAGCTGTATGCAGGATCAACAACACTATCAAATACACAGCACTGACCAAGAATCAGCCAGTCAGCCAGGTAGACACTTTGCTTATGTATATTTGCCGTCGAGCTTTCTGTTGTTGATGGTATGTAAAGTGAATGAAGTACAGGCAAGTAACAACAAACTATCAGTGTTTACATCATCATCATCACTATTTTAATTAATTAATGGATAGGAAGCAGATGGAATTTTTAAATCATTTT
>JAQFYG010001473.1:0-18787 GCA_034694325.1 Entomobrya corticalis | reverse complement strand
TAGAAACACCCGTACAATTTTTATGCCGTATGTCGTAGGAAATTCTTTTATAATTATAGCTAAAGTACTTACACTCTTATGATCTGGAGAAACTATTCTTTGAGCTTCTTGGATCGAAAGTAATGTTACAGCTCCAGCATTTGCAGAGGGACTCTGTTGAAAAACCAAATGGATAACACGTCATTTTTACTTGCATTTGTGTGAAAAAATAACATTTGTGGAAATTACAGGTTCAAAAGAAAACCGTTTGTCTTAAAACAATTTTGTAACCTTAACAGTAGAGTTATTGCCCTGAAAGATAGTACTACTATCGTTTGGCTGACTGGAGGGGTTTTTATCCATCACTGGGGACTTTTCGTGAGTGGATTGGTCCTGCAAATCGATTAAATTCTGTCAATACAGGCAAACATGCACATTTTGTAGGATTCAAAAAGGCTTTCTGATACTTCAAATATAAAGGCTTACAGTTTCACGTTCATCAAAACACGGTAACGGCTGTCTTAAACTTCGCCTAAGTTTTTTCTTTTCCGGTTCCTTAGTATCACTGATTAGCTGGTAAATGAAGCAATGAGTATCAAAATATATACTTAAATTGGTAGTACTACAAAAAGATCGTAGGATTTCTCGTAGTACATTTGGCACAATTGGAAAAGAGTATACTTTCATAAACTAATTCAGTAAAACTAAGATTACAGCCACTCTCATTGGGTACGGAATCAATACTTTTTTGCATTATCTTCTGCTTTGTTATCGTGAATGAAAAATATATCTATGATATGAATCTATAATAGTTTTTATAAAAATGTTCCAAATCCTTACATTAGAGTCATTAGCTTGAAAGGAAGACATATTGTTCTCTTCAAAACCGTCTATTTGTTGATTTTCTTGATCGGAATCGTTCTATAAATATAGATTTTATTTGTTATCTATATCCCAGACAATTTAATGGCTTGATATATCAAATGGAAACACTTACGTTTTCCTGGTCCAAAGGCGGTGAACGGTGACCAAGTCTTCGTTTAAATTTTTTCATTGTTTTTGCCTTGGTGACACAAATTTGGTTTTTAATGACAAAAAGTGACAAAACAAATGTGTTACTTTGTAGAATTAAATATAAATAGGAGTATGACTGACTGGAGTAAAATATGCTTATAAAACAAAATTGGTAAAACATACGATAAAAGCTGTGGAAACTTTGTCAATATCCTCTTCTTCTTCTTCTTTTGGGTTAGAACAGATCAAACTCTCCTACAATTTTATTAAATAGTTTGTTATCAGCAAAAAAGGATATTTTGTCGGCAGTATATTTATTTTATTGCACAAATCAACAACACTTACATGTTCTTGATCAAGAGGTGGAGAACTTGCTTGGAATGTCCGTTTCTTTTTCTTTTTTTCTTTACGTTTAGGTAGCTGTAAAAAAACAAATACCAGTATGTGAGGTGCATTTGCGTTTGTAGTACTAAGCCAAATGTCTGAGTTTTGATTTATGTTGCAGCATTAATATTCAAGAAATAATTCCGTAAAACTTACACTGCTGTCACTGTCTTTGGGGAGTAAGCCAGGATCTATTACTTCATTGCTTGCTGTGGGGATTTTGTGGGCGGAAGTGTCCTGCAATAAATTTTAGATTTGGGAAGATAGATGCGTTCAAGTATGGTTTTTTGTCGTAGGAGGCACCTTCCAAGGTAAGCAACTTACAGTGTCTAGGACCAGGGGCGGTGAAGTGTCTCCAAATCTACGCTTCCTTTTGAATTTTCCCGCGGTCTTGGGGTTATTGCTAGGCCTCTGAATAAAGTTTTGCAAATGCTGTTTTGTATATTTTTCTTAGTACCAAAAGCAAAAAATTTCAGCAAAGCCGGATTTCTGACTTAATTAGCTAGAGGTTAGTTGTGGAGAGTATGTATGTTTACTTTTGGGATACGCACCTGTCGGGAAGAGTAAGTGTCTTCTTTTGCAATTTCATCTGGAACGTGTTCTTTGATTGAGGCACCCTTCATTTATATGAATGTTTTCGGTTAGGAAATACTCACAAGTATTTGTCGTAGGTTAAATGATCACTTTTTGATTACTAAAGATGAAATACTTACACTCATTTGGTCAGCGAGCGAAATAATAGCCTGTTTTTCTCGTTTTTCGTCCTTGTCATTAGCGTCATCCATAGCCTGTTTATAAACCAAATAAATATGTCGTAAGGTATATTTTTAGGTTTTACATGAAACGCACATAACAAATGCATAAATCAAAATTTGCATGAGTTTGGGCCTAGTACGTTAAATGATTGACCCAAAACCTACTTCAGCGGAATTCAATATTTCCTTATCGGCGTCATCTTCTTCAGAGGAGGATAGGATTTGCAGTCGTCTACGAGATTTCTGGTATATGTTATACATAACATATTTTAAAAACTTATTATACGTTACTACATGCTTGATATTTTACAATACGTGTTAACTTACGGCAAAAGGCTTTATAAATGGAGTTTGAACCTCTTCGCATTGTTTTGTATTTGATTTATTGATTGCCGTTAACGCTGATTTGACATCTTCTTCTTTTACAATAACTTTAACGGACTTTTTTAGATCTCTGACTTGTTGTTTCCACTTAGGAATTTCGTCACGCTTTAAGAAATAGTGATTATGTAGTCATTATAAAATATTATGTGGTCAAAATTTAAGACAACTAACCAATGTGCTCGAGTGTGGATCTCCGCTAAGTGAGTCCTGAGGATGTTTCTGAGCTTTCTGCTTGTAAAAAACGATGAAATACATTAAAATCCTTAAAATATCAAGGTACCAGTAAGTCAGTAGTGCTTAATTAGTTACATGTGCCTGCTTTCTTGAGCGTAAATTACGGCTGGTTATGTTTGAAACGCCGCCGTGTTGCGAATTACGTGCAGCTGGCAACGGTCGCTGTTCCTGGCTTAACTTGCGAGACGTGGTTACCTTTCGTCAGAATTGGTTTTTTTTAAACAATGGTTTTTTACACATTATTGGTTCTTGAAGTTTTAAAAACAGAGACATTTACTCACCGGTATTGGAACTTTGTCTTTTTGTGGGTCGAGAGACGCCTTTTTGATTTGTTGAGAAGTCTGTAGAGGTAAACGGATTATTGTTAAATGCATAGTCGAAGGAGTTGTTTCGTAGTCGTAGGAGTTTTTTGTAGTCGTAGGAGACATTTTTTCATATACTAATTAAATAAACTTACAACCAAGACTGGGGACTTGCTCCTTTTGGTGTCCTTACTCTTTTTCTTCTTTTTCTTCTTACGTTTTAATCCTCCCAAAGTGCACTCGTCTTTATCCTGGTGTCCACAAGTAATAGTATGACAAGAATATTAAACAGATTTAGTTTACTGGTGAACTAAACAGCGCTTAAAATATGCTTCTAATTATTACTTAATATGCATTAAAAATTAAATGAAATGTTGCGTTTCAGAATAATAATGAAAATAAGAGGAAAAATATATTGATAAAAACCGATAAAGTTTCTCAACTTAGCAGAAAAACAATTATTTAAAATTAAAACTAAATGCGTTCGGACTCGTTTTTGAAAAACCAAACCGTAGTAAGTTCTGTTTACTTACCAAATTATCTAGATCATTTCCGCCATGCGTCGCAGATGCCGGTTTAATTTTAAGATGCTCATTATCAAATTCAGAATTACGTTTGTTGCAGCCAGATTCATCATCAAATCCCTGATCGGCCAACTTGCTACGGTGCAGCTCACTACGTAACACATCTACATTTTCCTCTCCCGGTGGGTCAACGCAATGTTGTCCTTTCCGTGATTCGTGCTTACCTTTCATGTTTTTATTTGACATTTTGGCTAAATCATAAAGCGTGTTTCGAAAAAAGTATCATATATACGCGTCATTGAATAAATACGTCGTAGGGTTTCAACCTTAATTTATACCCCCGATCAAATGCGGACGTAACTGGCGTACACAACTAGTACCTACGACTCACTACGACGTCACATATTATAGTTGGTTTGTTGGGGATTATTGAGTTATATACGTAGATATACAATGGAACTTTTTCAGCTTTAGCTTGGCTTAGTTTGCATTAACAAAAATTTATGATATTAACCTAACATCTAGTCAGTACAAGTATTTTAGAACATTCTGCAATTTAAACAGTTCACGGTTATTAGAGCAAGAACTTTTTCTATACCTGCTGTATAGAATTATGCGTTTTGTAACCGGAATTACCGCCAAAAGACAAAAAACCTGGAGACGCATATTTCATAAAAAGCGTCAGTTCATCCTATTAAGTTATTATTTGATCCCAATAAAGCTGCAAGCACATTTGAAATTGAATTGTCTTCAGCTTTTAAAAATTATACATAATTATAAATTGTTCTAGAATTTGACGTAGCCAAAAGTGCATTGTAATGCAAAATTTATAGCGATAGTATGAACCGGATCCTTACCACTTAAATAAGTATTCACATACAATGTCCTACTTACGGGTTTCACAAACTCAGGGTTTATTATTGTCCGCGGACCCATTTTCAAGTTTCCGCAGTAGATGCAGTTTGCGCTCGAAGGAGCCACCTTAGCAAAACATTTGTAAATGTAGCGTCACGCTCTCCAAAAATTTGCGTACTTTCACGTCATGTACCAATGTTGTAAACAACAAAACAACCCAATGAAGTATTGGTGTAGTAAAGTGGTGTATTGTGCTGTTGAAGATGGCTTCGAATGTGTTGGATACACACAGGCCAAGGAAATGCAATGAAGAAGGAAACTGATGACTCGGACCACAAGAGTTGCAGCATAAACAGGCAAGTAGTTTTATCGAAAACAACTAACGAATTGTTTGTATTTTTAAAAGTTCAAAAATTATTACGAATCGGACTTTTGTTTTGCTGCCTGCTGGTTTTTGGTTATGGTTGTGGACGAAATTTTGCTTTACGCTTTTTAAAATAAAAGCGTTTATCGATTTTTTATGGCTGGTCTAACTTTTGTGTGCTGCTTAAAGTAATCCATTGAGACCTCGTTGAAAGCACTAACGTTTTCCCTTTTTGCTAAGCAATATAATATGTTGGCAAATATTATTTTGTACAGAATAATTTTTAGGGAAGGTTACGGGCTTTTGTTGTGGCTCTTTCTCTCCTAGTAAATATACAATAGATAACTGTAGTCAAGATTAGCAACTCTATTATCCACAAACTTCTTTATTTTGTTCACGGTAGTTGACTCTAGTGAATTCTTATTTCTATTAAATTTCGACTAATGGAAAATATGGTCGTCAAACAGTAAGCTCGTGTTCGTTGTTTTAGGATCTGTTAGAATTGATTTCATTAGTTATTATGTAAATGCTCCAGATTTTTTTACAAACTTTATTGTTTTGCAATTGTTGTACATTAGAAGAGAGCGCAGATTCTGTTTTTTAACCTAGTTATCAAAAAGTATTTTGATACTGGAAACGCAAATACTACGACCACTGAATGATTTAACATCAATGGGCCAGTTTTTAAGTCCTAGTTGGCAGAAATGACCAAAATCGAGCAAAATGGACAGCCATGCCAAAAGTCGTCAAAATCCGGTGTCTCAGTTGCAGTCAGCTTTAATACATGCTTAATAAACTCAATGTTTGAGTTAATTATGACGAAAAAATTGTAGATTTTATTAAAGAAACGATGCAATTACATCTTCCCAAAAACTCATCTTTTATTCTTCCAAAAATAATTCAAAAGAAATTTCATACAGAAATTATTAATAAATTGACGTAGGAGGTAATAAAATCGAATCCTTTTTTTGGATGCAATACAACTTGCGAGAGTAGGTGATGAGTCTGAAGGTATAAAATTACACAAATACTTTAAATGTACCCAAAAGTGATGATAGTTAAACCATAATCAATCTTCGTTTTGATGATAGTGATAATTTTATAAAACATTGTGAAAACTCATTTATCATGGGTTCGTCGTTTATCACCAGGAGTCACAAACACCATCAAGTACGTAACGTGGCACAACTGCCATTAAATTTTTCCAAAGGAAAACTAACTAAAGCAATCGCCAATTGGTAATGTAATGGCCAAGTAATTTGTATGAGTATTTTAAAAACCCGATGAATGAACTACCTATAACATATAATGAAAAGACAAAACCAGAAGAGGTTCAAGCTGCTATTTAAAGCGCAGTGAAAAAAAGAGAAAAAACAAATGAAAAAAAGGTACAATATTTTCATATACTAAAATAAACACACACAATATATATGTAAAATTAGGTTTTTTGTTAAGTGCTTGGTAAATGTACAAAGAAAAATAATATCGGAGTTTCGTAACTGGCTTTACACGTGGAAAATCCGGAAGCTCGAAGATTCCTCCCCGTAGATTCCTCCTTAGAAAATTCCTCCCCATGAAAATTCCTCCCACGAAGATTCCTCCCACGAAAATTCCTCCCGCAAAAATTCCTCCCGCAAAAATTCCTCCCGCAAAAATTCCTCCCCACGAAAAATCCTCCCTACAAAAATTTTGACTGTGAAAACTTCTTCGAAAATTACGACCTGTTGTAAGTTCGATTAGCATGAAATGAAGTCTGTACAAAAATATAAATTATTATATTATGTGGGTCTTTACACACTTTTAATTTAGTAGACATTGGATAAAAAACTTAAAAAGAGGCAAGGAAAATATTCATCTCAATCTATCAATAACTCTAAGCTTATGTTACAGAAGTGCGACTAGATACATATTTTTTCTCTTTTTTCTCTAAAGATTAAAATACAAAGTCTAAATCATATAGTCAGGACTGGATGCATATTTTTTTGTCGTGTCTATAAAGCTATAGCACAAACTTAAGTCAAAATACTTTCTTCACAGATATTCTCACCACCGCAATTTCATGCATCATTTTTCGTCATAAAACACTATCCCGTGGTCCGAATCTTCTGGAATCTTCCTTTGGTCAATATTGCATTCTTGGAAAACCTTCCAAGCCTTAATCATCGTGTTTAAAAATAAAAACGTACGCTGTCGGGACTTTCATTTATTCCATCTTGCTCTTGACATTTTCAGCTTTCTTGTATGCTAAATTTTGTCTTATTTGGTGTCGTATAATGCCCTAAGTTGTATGCATACACCCCCGCAATACATTGACTCCCTAAAATTGCAATAAAGAACACTGCTACCTACAAAAACTTCCTCATACAAAAATTGCCACATAAAACTGTTGCTTCGAAAACAGCTACATGCAAAAAGTGTAACCGTGAAGGCTGTAAACCTTCGAAAACTCCTTGGGTAGATTTTTTTTGCTGCAAAAAAGTTTACTGCTACAAAAACTGTAGCTTTGGAAACTGCAGCCTACCAAAAGTAGCATAAAGTAGTTACAAGCAAGATGATGGTAGCCATTATATACTTTCCGTAGGCTGGAAATTTGGTCGGAGGCAGGTTTCGCAGGTAGCGGTTTTTAACGTAACTGCTTTAAATGAGGTAATTTACGTAGGTAGCAATTTTCCGGGTAAGAATTTTACGTGAGCAATATTTACAGCAGCACATATCCGGATGCAATCCTGCAATCTTTGTTTACTACCTGTCATAGAAACGTAAGCAAAGTTAACGGTTTTCGTGTAAACCTAAAAGCCTTGTCCATTTTCAATATATAATTTTTTATCATGAGCTCAAATATTGATACATTTTTTATACAATCCATAAAACATTTAGACATTTTGATTTATAATAATTATTTGGCATACGATTAGTATGATTAATGTACCTATTGTATCATTATTCATTTGGATATATGATTGAAAGAAAATGTAGAAACATTTCGTTAAGAATTCAGTTCCGTAAATTTTAGGGTTTTACAAGTCTTAATAAATAAAGTAAATAAGTAAATAATATTACTGAAATTTGGTTTCAAACTTTTTTCTTTTTTAAATGAAAGAACAGTTGACTAATGAGGATTATCACAATCTGCAAAGATTTCATCAGCGGTGGTTACAATTTTTGTAGCATCACAACAATTTTTTATCTTTATTATTACACAAATTAATCAAATGGAAACATACAAAAATGACATTCACTGCTTTTCCATTAGAAATGTATTACTGTAAACAAAATAACACTCGAAGAAATTAAAGTTACTCACTGCATACCTCATCCTCGCTGGACGAGTCATCATCATCACTGCTCACAGGACAGTTTTTTATATGCGTCGCAACCACTTCATGGGTGCCTCTAAACTCACATCCTTTATCCCAATTGCAACATTTATATACATTTGTATTCATAAAATCAATCTCAGTAATGTTTTGCTCACGAATTTTGCTACCCCGAGAATGTAATTTGCGTTTTTTTAAAAACGAGTATGTCTCAAGTGCAAGCTTTGAGTTTTCTCCGTAGTCATACAAAATCTCTTCTCCCTTTTTAATATCTCTAGTCGCAATGAAAAACAGTCGTGGTTCTCCATCCAATTTTAAATACGTTGGCTTAGTGTTAAAGTCATGTCCGTCATGATTTATGTATCTCCCTACGAACCCATGATAAGCCTTTGGAGTTGCGTCAATCCTTTAAAAATTTGAATAGTACGTGTTCTTAGGTTACTTTTAAAATTTGTCATTTTGACTTGATGGATTACTTGGAAATATTACCTACCACTGCTTACAAAAATCCAGCTTAAACATATAGCTTCCCAATTCTTTTGGATAACAATCAAAACGCTTCTTTGCAGTTTTGTTGTCAACTAGCTCTCCAACATATTCGCAAACAAATTCTCCAGTTTCAAACGCACGACAAGATAAAACGCCTTTTCCTTTTATTGTGTCTATTTCAACAACCTAATGCGTAGTAAAAAGTGCATATTGTTAAATATATGTAAGTCTAAAACTCTCAATTCACAAAAAAGCTAAAGTGATATCAAACATTTAGCTTATACTACTTTTAAGTTTGAGTTACCTGTAAGCCCGAGGTCGTACCATTTCTTAAATGTGTCTCATACTTTGCCTCAAACTTTTGTCTTTTGAGTGGAATCCGTTTAGATCGTCTGAGAAATCTCCCTAGTTAGAGCAACAAGAACCCCATTAAACAATCCCTAAAGCATTAAATGTTACAATTGCAAGTAATAGAACGTGTATTTTTAAGGTACTGAGGGAAGCGCGAAGATTGCTACCGGAAAATTGCTGCCGCAGAGATTGCTACCCGAAGATTCCTACCACGAAGGTTGCTACCTACGAAAACTGGTACTTCGAAAACTGCAACCCCTGAAAACTTCTACCTACGAAAATTGCTACTTAAAAAATTGCGACTTATTTATTTGATCTTATAACCCAAGCCTGTTTGTGCAGAGTAAGAAAAAAACATTAAAAGCTGTTACTTACTACTGCATTAACTGTAGTCTTAATGGCCTAGAGTTTACTTGAAAATCTAAACAATTTTGATTGGCACATATATTTGCATTTATGTATTACAGATTGTGTATTACAAAACTCTGCACAATTCTCTCATTCAATTCAACTAAAAATTATAAATAAACTTATTTAATATTATAGCTTAGTTGATATGTTTATAAGATACTGATGGTACCTAAAGTCACAGCTTAAAAACCTATTTAAATATGTGAAAAGTTTTAAAAACTTTAATTTTGAATCCCCAATGTCATAAATTTTCAAAGAAAATGGGATTATAGTTTTAGTAGCCGGGTTATTAGAAAAAAGAACGATTCATACAACAAAATTTGCTTACTCTGCATAAACACGCTTGGGTTATAAGATCAAATAAATAAGTCGCAATTTTTTAAGTAGCAATTTTCTGTAGGTAGGAATTTTCATGGGTAGCAGTTTTCGTGGGAGCAGTTTTCGGAGGTATGAGTTTTCGTAGGTAGCAATCTTCGTGTTAAGAATTTTCGGGTAGCAATCTTCCCGGAGCCGGTACTGAGATATTGTTCTACCGTCAATTTCAAAATTAAAAACTCAAGTAGGGTCATGAAGATTTAACGAGGTAACATATGAAAGACCGTAATATGACACCCTTTAAAATTGTTAAAAATCTTTGGAACATAAGTCAATCTTATACCTTCAAAACGAAGTCATCGCCGTCTCTATGTTACAACTAACAATCCATAGCGACAAACAAAAGAGTGTTCCAAAGATACTTTATTGATAGTTTTTATGGCAAAAAAATATTTGTTTAAGAACTTTTCAATAACAAAATGCAAACTTTCATACCTAATCTAGTTCTTCTTTCTTCAAAACTTCAAAGAAGTGTTGTAATATGCAACTTGTCTTTCTATCGCAGAGAAACGACAAATCTCAACTTTCCTACGACAAAAGATACAAGCGAATTTGTAAGATTTTTGCTTGCCAAAATAAAGCCCTTGCTCAATTATAATACCGCAACTTTCGACCTATACGTCGTATTAAAAACATTTAAATTATGCGTAAAATTTCAAACAGCCGTACTCTAAGTAGGAAAACGGAAATGTAAAGACTAGTTAAAATGTAAGTTTTCAGTCAACTTAGTAATGTTTATTCAATTTTCTCAAACTAGTAATCAAGCTTGGTAATAACATACTAAGATTATAGCATTTATCTTTACACAAGGAATAAATTGTTCACTAAATACTTGTTTAAATCAAACTCAGCTCATCTCTTTTGAAATATATAAGAACTTATATTAATCTGAAGACGAATATGACTCTTCTTCGGAAGAATTGAGCTCACAATTTTCCATGTGAGCAGAAACACTGTCTCGGTTTCCTCTGAATTGGCATCCCCGGTCATGATTACTACACGTATACTGCAGAGGCCGATTTGATGTATTATTACCAAAGTTTGTTCCGAGAGTCTCCCCAGAGCTCATAGAATCATCCTTGCGGCCACAATTGTCTTTCCGTAGTTTCTTAACGGCGCCACTTCCATCTTTTGATGCTCCTGTTTGAGGCCGTTTCTAAAAGTTTTATATCACAAAATAATACTTTATAATTAGCATTAATTACATTAATAGCATTAATAAAACGGCGATCATGTTTTCTCTCGTATGTATGAAACAAACAATGTACCCTCGATGTTGATGGATTATTAGGTCCAGCAGGTATAGTTGGTTCAGAACTTTTATATTTTGCGGCAGCAATGATGACTTTCCGCTTAAGAAAGGAAAAATTATTTTAAAAAACATGCTTAAGAAACCAAATAACATTCGTCCCATTCACTACTACAAAACGTAATGAAAATTGCTTATGATAAATACCTGTGAAGATGAAGGTTTTGACTGCTTTGTGGGGTCAATTTCATCACTTCTTTGGTGAAACTCGGCGGACGACCTGACGCGGCGAGTGGTCTATAAGAAAACAAATCGCAAATAACAACATTACAAACAACCAAACAATTCGAAACATTAACACTACTACAATTAAAATTATACCTTTGCTCCTTGTAAATTTCTTGCTTCGACATGGTCTTCGTTTTTTTGCTTTATTTTTGCTGGGTCGTTTTGTTTTTTTTGTGAACTGCTATCCGGCGACGCTTTACCGCGATTGACTTCAGCTACAATTGAAAATCCGCTACGACCTTCAGCGGCGCCAGAATCACTACGACGGTTAATACCACAATCCGAACGTTCACCGCATCGAGCGAACGAAACTCCCCTACAATCGTCCATCCCATCATCTGAAGGTCCGTCATCTGGAGACGCTCCGCGGCCAACAGCATTTTCAGACTCTGCCTGATGATCCACACCATGGTACGGGGATACTCTCTGACGGTCAACGCCACCCAAAGACGTCCCTCTACGAGCAATATTACCATCTTCTGGAGATTTAATGCGACCCTTAGCAGTTGTTGATCCACCACGACGAGCAGTTCCACGTACCGGTGACCCTCTGCTACGTCCTCTTTGAATTCCACGAGTGTTAAGTGGCGGCTGAGGTAAAGGTGGAACAGGCTTGCTCGTAGGAATCGCTGCTTGACTTGAAGTTGGTGCTAGACGTGCCGGGGAAAGAGATCGCCGAGTCAAGCTCTTCCTCAAACATGATAAACCAGTTGGTTTAGTAGGAGAGGAAGTTGCAAGGGGGGAAAAAAGATTCGCAGGCAGCTCAAACCTCTTATCTTGACCATCTCCATGTTTGGTTTTGTCCTCGGGACCTCCAACAAGTTTGCCACCTCTAGAGATTTTCTGACTGGTTGGTACAGAAACACTAATTTTTGCATGGCCATCCGATGCAAGTATATGAGAATTTGATGTACTTGGAATCTCCTTAGGTCTCGATTTCGTAGGAGAACAATAGTAGCTAATAGGTTGAAGCAGAGTTTGTGGTTTTGTAAAAGCGTGATCTTCCGAATTGTGGTGTTTGCCGTTATTCGGTGACTGTTCTGAGGCAGTTATGACATGTCCCTCTCTGCTGACAAATGTACCCATTCTATCCAAAGATAAAAAACTACCAGAAGCTAGTACTTGCGTAGATGCAGGATTGTGATTCGGAGTAATTACAGTCGATGACCCCGCGTCTTTACGGTTTGATTTTGGTTCTTGCACTGTTCCGGCGGTCTTATCTTGTGGTTCTGTGCACACATCAGCATCCGTTGGCATTAGATTCTTCCTACCTTGGACGTAGTCTGGCTTATCAGCAAACTGCTCACTGCCTACTCCGCAACTTGGCAAAGTAACTAGGCTTTCCACTCTTAATGACTTTTCCGATACATATGCACATGAAGCAAACTGTAATACGCAGAAAAATATAAGTGTATATAAGTCGGCATTGTTTCTCATCTACTCCTACGATGTTGCAATAGTCAAAAATATATTTTGCTTACGCATATAGGATCGTTGTTGTTATTGGCTTTTACAAAATCTTCAATAAGCCCTTGCGCTTGAAGACATCGTATAAAATCTGCCCCACTTTGCGATGCCAATGGCCGATAAAAAGTAGGAGCAGTGTCTAGTTGATTTACGTTTTCCTGTAAGAACACATTGCAAACTTAAAATGCAAACTTAAAACATACAACTAATTATTATTATTATTTATTATTATACTATTTATTATTATATTGTTATACTAGTTTATTTTTTTTCTACAAATCTTCGACAAAAAAATAAATTTTGACCTACATCTTCATCGTAGTATAGACCGCACAGGTTAGTTGTAAGGGTTGCAGCCGGATCTACTTCGGTTAAAATTTTGAACGACGGAGGCGCGGCACGCTGGAGCGGTTCCATGGCAAAAATATCACTGGGATCTACAATTAAATCATCTAAAATTCATTAGCCATTGCTGTCTTCGGAAAGTGTTTTATAAACCCATATTTGTATTTTACATATTAATGTAGTTACTAACCGTTATCGATTTTCATAACGTCGATTTCCAATTTTTGGCATAAATCAGCTAAGACCCGGCCGTTTATAATTGTTTTTGCTTCCAGTCTTTCTTCCCACAAAGGAGCAAGCATTTGCCTTAAAACGCGTGCAAAACGCGTTGGGTACTGCTGTTCGAGAGGGGTTCGCATGTTGTCCGGGCTATCTTTGGAATAGTTGTTTTGTTTTCCCAATAAGGCGATCTGTCCATACTCAGACTTGGGGACGTCATTTTGGTTATCGTACCGCATTAAACATTTTCCAGTTGCCAATTCGTATACAGTACAACCAGCAGCCCACACGTCAGTTTTGGTTGAAAACAGATTCTCACAATTTGCCCGGCTGTCGCTATAATAAGAGAGACCTAAAGTGCTACTACAATAGACTTTATCCTGCAAATGCAAAACAGTTTTATTTGGTTATTTTTATGACATTTTAAAGTAGTATACTCGATAAGTTAAAAAAATAATGCTTTTTCAACTATTATAAGATTTTTCATACTAGTCCTGGTGCATAAATCGCTTTGCCAAAATTCGCTATCACAAGATTGTTGTTCGTTGTTATCAGGAGGTTTTCAGGTCTTAAATCGCAGTGCCAAATAGACTTTGAGTGGATAAACTCTAAACCTTGCAGCAACTGAATCATAAACCGTGCCGTGACTTTATCACTAATGCGTCCAATGGCCACAGACACATATGCTGCAGCGGATAAAAATTTTTGCATATTTTACATTTATTATAAGTAAAATTTGTTTATCGGTACCGAACTTAGAAATATACATTAAAAAACTGTGTTACTTACACAGGCAAAGCTCCGTTATCAAAAATGCATCCACGTCAAAGAACGCACCTACCAGATTTACCACCCTACGAGATCCATCTGACTTAAGATAAATAAGTGCATCTCGTTCCATCCAAATTGATGCACTGGACCTTTTTCTAACGTTTATTTGCTGAACGGAGACATCTTGCTCGCCGCCCAATTTTGCTTTCCAAAGAATACCAAATTCACCGCTACCAACACATCTATCTATTTTCAAATTTTTTAATTTCATCCTCGACGTATACTTCCCAGACGCCCATTTTTCATTTGCTACAGTATTAACCTTGAAGCCATCTTTCCCAGGTTTAGATAATGTAGCTATCAGTCCATCAAAGGCTCCGCGGTTTGATGAGCCATCCTAGAATTAGCAAATAAAAGTAATCGGAATTTACACTAGAAAAAAAGTTGAAAATCCTACGATCAGTAAGTCATTAATTTGCTACTGCAAATTCCCACTTTCAAAATCCTTAATTGTCAATTTTTCTATTTATACAAAAAATTTTGGTTATAAAAACCACAGAATGTAGTTTCCTTTCGGTATTCATTAACAAACATATTTTAGTTTTTGCGAATATTTTCTTAAGGTAGTTAAGATTTTGGGACGGTGTGGAGTTTTTAGAATTTGTGTATTTTAGCATTTACAGACTAAAAACCACCAACATCTTACGATACTTAAAACTAACTAATTAAATTTGCTACCAGTAAAACCTACGCAATTTATGGGAATATTTCCCGTGTACCGCTTCCATTCCTGATATGCATCTCCTGCGTTCTCACTACGTTCAGCAGTTTCCCTTTCTTTATCGGTCATTTTAAAAAAATATACAAAGTGTATACTACTATATTGCGTCAATGACAAAAGATTGCGTCGTAGGAAATTGGTTATAAATAGCGTAGAAAGTCGCTTGCAAACAAACGGCATGTTATGTGTCGTAGGGTTTCGGTGTGGTTATGTAGTCTTGATAGAGTGCGGACGACACTCTGTACTCATTTTGACTAACTACGACTCAGTTTGACTCACTAAAACCAACTACGACTCAACAAACATACAAACGTAGTGAAATCAAGACAGTGACTGTTGTAACTGCTGTCCCGGCGTCAGTCATAGTTAGATTAATTTTCGGTAGTTAGAAGATATGAACGTCTCTGTAATTGTAAGTCGTTTTCCAGGACCCTGATGCAATGGCTAATTAAAGTAAAGCCAACAATACAATGTAATGTCTGCAGTAAAGTGAATAATTAAACATAGTTTTGACAACACAAAGGACCTTATTTGGTTAACGTTTTTCCTCGCCCACAAACGTCATTAGTAAATTGAATAAATATATATATATTTTTATATATATATTTATAAATATCAAAAGCTCTCAATAAGTAAAATACTGCTATTCCAACCAAAATACCGTGCACCAAACGTTCGCCTTCACTTTTTTCCAAATTCAAAAAACTTACATTACAAAAATATCTAAATCAAGACGAATAAAAAAAAGTATCAAATTCAATGTGAGAATTTAAAACGATGATTATTAATACAAATTGTACAGATTTGCAAAATGATTTTGAATAACCAACATTAACTTTCACAAAACAAAATACATGAAATAAAAATCTTACCGAAAATGTAAAGAAACTAAACAATGTACTATGATTGGACACAAATTTTATACGACGGCTTAGTTCTTACACCAATTTTATTGTTTTTAATTGGTTTTCCATACCAGCTATCTTGTTTTTACTTGTTTTTCCAAACAAGGTAAGTTGAGTTTCTTTGGTTTCTTACATCTCGATTTTGGGAAAAACAAGATATTGAGTGCATAGTAAATTGTAATTAATTGCTTACAAGATGATACTAAATACATAATACATCCAAGTACTTACAAAGGAGGTAAAATAATTAAAAACATTGCAAGTATAGAAGAAATGCAATTGAACATATGTGTACCGGTTTTGTGGATTTTAAAGATTTCTACTGCATAGTTAAAGCTGAATAATATTTTTCGAATAGAAATGAATACATTGATAACTTAAAATTAATTTTTATTGACTTTAATACATTTGACTCAAAATTAATTGAAAAATTCTTAGTTGTAGCCATATATGGTTTACTTTACGGTTTTTCATCGCTCTGAAACGTCGAGGTTTTACAGATAGCTAGTGTGTAAAATTTTGCAAAATCAACAAACATTGGTAGGAAAAACAAGTAAAATTAAGATAGCTGGTTTGGAAAACCAAGGAAAGCAATGAAGCTGGTGTGAAATTAAAACCAGCGTATAGCAGAAGGCTATAAGCCTCTCATGAACACGTCTTTTTATTTTTTAATGAATATAAATATATCAAATCTTTAAGTTGATTGGCTTATATGCAGCGGACGAATCATAAGCTTGACAAAGGAAGGCGTTCTAAAAAAACTATGCAAATAGAGTAATGATAGTTCCGTTGTAAATAATGGTCGATATTAAATTATGCTTCATACTACATTAAAATGCTGATTTGCTCGCACTGCAGATTCATACTTACATCAGATTTAATATACTGCAGATTTAATCATAATTCAGATTTAATATACTTCTGATTTAATACACCACTGATTTGATTATACTGCATATTTAGCGGTCTTTTCGTCACAAATCGTTAAAAAAATTCTGAAAACTTTTTATGTACATATTTATATTTTTCGTAAAAAGTTGAGATATAATCATATGCCACAAATACATTTTGTCGTAAAAGTTTACATGCAAACACCTGAATCAGGTCATTGACGGGCACTTGCAAACCCAAGACCTAATAGAATCGTTTCTGTAGACCCCTACCATGCGTGCACAAAATTAAATGACAATCATTTCAGCCGTGTTTAAGTTATAGGGCGGACGCAGGAAAGGATTAAGAAACTAATAAGCTCCGTAATAGACGAAACTTAATAACCATTAAACGACTGCTGTATGCACATTCTATCTTTTGTTTCAGAGCATTCCCGCCAACATAAGTATTATTGTATTTCAGAGGCTCCATTTTGCGCAGATCAATTGCAAATAAAACGTATGCAGCTGTTTTTGAGCATGCAAACATTCCCTTCTCATTATCACAATACCAAAATTACGTAAGCTGTAACGGCGTTATAACTTAGATATAATTTGGTTTATGCTTTGCAGTATAACTACTTCCAAATGATATTATATAACTACTGTACTGTCTATGAGAAATTTGTTTTACTAACAATTCTCAGAATTAATCTAATTTAGTAGTTTTCTTATTAGTTTTTAATCCGTTTTGTACGTATTCAGCTCGGAAAACATCTCGTGTCAATTTTATGCAAATGAACTGATAACAAAAGAGATAAACGATAGCTGAACGAACCAGATTGACCATAAGCGTTCTGAAGGTCTGTCTAGGTTAGGAAATCATATGCAGTGGTAATGAACGCATTTGGTTAAGTTTTGTTAGTTTTGTGACCATCGTAATTTTATTTTTCGTAATCACAACGGTTATCGGGTCCTTTTGTTCATCCTAATCTAGGTTTGAGTTAACTGACTTCAAAAAAAAGCTTACTTGCTAATTCATTACAACCTGTGTCAAAACATGATTTAGATTTCTAACGTAATAATGCAACTGGATACGCAATCGCCCTGAGACTGCTTTCAGACTCATTTAGCTTTAATTAGGAAATAAGTTTAAAAACAACTAACCTTTCTTGCACTTTTTCCAAGATTAGTTGCGTTGACGTAAAACAATGGTCAAAGCACTGAATAAACAATTGTTTAGGTCACTTTCGGACTAATTCCACTCAAATTTGGATTTAAAAAAACCTAACAAGTACACTAGTAGTTTTGAAAGTATTATGTTGTGAGTTGTGACGTGATTGGTTTGTAAATTTTTTTTTGCAATATACAAACTTTGTTAGGAAAGCTTTAAAATTTTTTATAGCCTTATATAGTACTGTTTCAAAATATCAAGGTTCTTGGTCAGTGATTCTACATGAGTTGTATGGTCACCTATAGGTGAATACCTTGTTTTTAAAACGCGCCAAAAAAATTCCCCTTTTTAGCGTTCAAGTCAAACTCGGCGCAATGGCAGTTATGAATTTTTTCCAGATACACCAGCCTTCCACCAACGGCACATTTCTGTTGTAACAGTATAAAAACAGCATATTTAGGTTCAGTATAATTAAAAATGCATTTTTCATTAGGGCGTTTAGATATAACCAGAGCACATGTAATACACCCTTATTGCGACCGTCTTTTTGCCGTCAGTTTTTTCAGGTTTACAAATGCATTGTTTACGTTACTTTTCCTTAAAGTAGCATACATTTAGTGTTTGCAGAAGGGTGACACAAACTTTTTGTCTCCGATTTCGCTTAAAATTAGTATGATAGTAGATTTTGATGCGTAGATTCCGAATCTGAAAAAATTTTTAGTAATATTTGCATCACCTATAGGCAAAAAAAGGCGGGAATTTTTTTTCAACACATTGGGCTGAAAATTATGTCAGTGGTGCTCCTAATTTTGTTAATGACCATGGTGCTATTAGTTTTAAAAAATTTTGATTGTAGCGCCATCTGGAGCAAAAAAACGGCGGGATCTTTTTCTTTGCCAGAATCAGCTGAAATTTATGTAGTTGGTGCTCTAAAGGACGCTGATGACCATGATGCTATTAGTTTTTTAAAATTTTGATTGT
>JAQFYG010001472.1:0-18794 GCA_034694325.1 Entomobrya corticalis | reverse complement strand
TATCATACGCATTTACCATTTCTTGTTCGCCAGTAATCATCGGTGTTCAGAGTAAGGACCATGGGACAAGATGAAGATGAAGACGTATAATTTTACGACTTATTATTCAAATATTATATGAAAATGAATTTGATGCATCATTGTCGTCAAAACAACTTGTTGCAATAAAAATGTAAGTTTGTTTTTTCTGTTTGCCACGAATTTATATTTTTCCTTGTCGAATGGTGAATACAAATTCCAATCTGAATAGTTGGAAGGGAAGATGGCATTGCAAGTTTATTACATTGTCACACTTCCTTCTGCTGTAAATTATCTGAGATTCATCTTTTGATACTGCTAATTTAATTCAACTCCTGTACAAAAATATGTGTCACATGGACACCCATCCAAAAATTTAATTACCTTAAATCGAATTCTTAAACCGATGACAATGGAAATATGCACAATATTTATGAACAATAAAGTCTACCCAGAGCCTGCAAATCCGAAATGCGCGAAATGTTTTGAGTATATGTCAGCTTAGCAGTTCGAAAACAAATAGTTCAGTTTTATTGTCAAATCTGGACGTCATTCAAAATATATTAAACAATAGTTTGGATAATAAAAACCCTAAGATATAGGAATCAGTCAGATTGATCATGCCGTGGTGTGACATTTTGAAAATTCAATAAAAGCTAACATCAGCTAAAAATGACGTGAAAAAATAAATATTACACCCAAACATTTCCGTTTTTAAGTTTTAAAATATTAAAATAACCAACTATCAATATCTAAATAACTGTACATATTACAATCAACTATTTTGCATATAAGATTATAAATTTTCATGATTTCATGTCTCATGATTCAATTGTTATTTTGATTATTGTAGGAGTAAACATAAATGATAAGTTATGCGCTGTTCACATTTTTTCGATAAAGTCATTTATCTCATATGTTCCACTTGTTGGCCAATATGTTCATCAAATATTCTAATTTACAGCTCCTACTAGTGTGAAGATTCTATAACATGATGCGTCCTCAGGAAAATTTTCAAAATATTTCTATGGGTTTTGAGATGGTACGTGTATTTTTTCATAGTTTTTCAAATGATTTAGCGACACGAAAAAATGATTCTCGGATAATTTTTGAGACAATAATAAAGGCAAAAGGGAGTGTGTCAATGCAATAAACGTGCATTATTATCTTCTTTTTCGTTTATTCAGATTGCATCCAAATTCGGGGCAAAGTGACATGCCAAATCTGCCAAATCTATTTTTATTGCAACAAGTTATCTTGATGATGATACAAGAAAAGCATTGTTCTATTTATAAACATGCCCTGCAAATTTCTACAAATTTGCATACAAATTATGCATCTTTCAGAGCGAAATGAGTGTCTGAAAATTTTTAAAGAAAGCAAAACGTTTTTCAGCAATGTAGGGAATACAAGGTCAAAATTGCTTTTCCTTTTGATAGAGACTAACAAGTGAATTCTGATCTTATAATATTTTCGTGAGGAAAAATAATAAAATTCAATATTATAATTGCTATGTAATAAATGGGGAAATAATTTTAAAGAAACTACATATTTTGGAGGATTTTCTGCGGTGTTCACATAATTGGAAGACTAGAATCGGTTCATAATGATGGTCAAGTGTGACGTAAAATGCAATAAATATAATTCATTATTGTTATAAAGTGTTGGGCAATGTGAAATTATATTGATATCGAGACTATATTATTTTGTAACTTATGATATTTCCATACAACAAAAACGCAGTTCTATCTTCCAAGTTGTATAACTGGAATTTTCTACCGAAAAATATTAACGGCGCTCAAACGACAAAAACACATCTTTTATTTTTTCCTTCTTATTTGACTTCCGTCTGTCTTAAATTAAAAGTAAACAATTTTATCACCGTTTTCTGTCAATATTAGTTATTTATAAAATTAAAAATTTATTATTATAAAATTAAAAAATTATAAAAATATATTCCAAAATTATTTGGTATTATAGCACAAAGAAAATACATGAACATGGTTAGCAGATTACTATGTCATGTCACACATTTAAATTAATTGCGATATTTTCAAATTCTAATTATTCCATAAATACTGCTGTCAGCTTCTAGTCATATTACTTCTGCCAGACAACCACCTTTGCTGTTATTTTTTTATTTTTTTTTTTGAATTCCGACAAAAATGAGTTCGACGACGTTTAGCAAATTTAATTATTTATTTTATATTAGAAAACCACTTCCTTTCAATATGATATTGAAAAACATTACAATCCCGTGCTTTGTCAACGTTACAATGACAAAAAACTTAGATTACATCTTGTTAAAAGATGCAAGTGCAAAAATTATATCTAATTCACACACCAAAATGCCATCATTACCTTTGTATTTCAATAATGATTTTAAATTTAAATATTTATTTCTTGAAAAATTTAAATTTTTACATTCTTTTGAGAAGCGAAAAGTAGTAAAAATCATTTTTATTGTGTTCGTTTTCGTGGCGCTGTAAATGACGAGAACAAGTATGGAGATGCATGAAATAAATGAAATTGAGAAATGAATTTGGAGGTATTGAATCAAAATAAAAGCAGGATGCAATATCATTCTTATTAAATGAATCATTAAAAAGTCTCTATTATGCCATGGTGCGAATCAAAAAAATTCTAGCAAAATGATCCATAAATGTACATTTGAGTCTCGGCAATATTCACTTCAAATCGCATTTGCCCAGTGTAAAGTCTTCTATGCCGATTAAATATAAACTGCGTACTTTCACTATTAATTCGAAACCAGAAATTCTATGCTACCTCTGCATGAAATTGCAAATAAATTTATTAAGAGGTTTTCAAGACTACCCGTAGCTGGTTTATGCTTTCAAAACAACAAATACCAACTTAGAATCGAAACAGCAAGAATCACATGTAGACGTCGTTTGTAATTTTTGTCATTACAACTTCTTTCTATACTCCGACGCAGATACAATCATGGAATTGATGGAGACGAATAAGGATGGTAAAAACATAATTTGGATTATGAATGCAGACTGAAAAGTGTAAACGTAAACAAACCCATCAGTACAGCAAAAGTGTTGACGGTAACCAATAACCTAACAATCTTATAAACTTCATGGTTTCTCGTAGCTGGTTTAATGGTTCCCAAACCAGAAATATCAACTTAGAATCGAAACAGCATGAATCACGTGTTGACGTTGTTTTTAATTTATGTCATCACAAATTCGGTCTCATTAACCAAGTAGGTACAAGTAAAGAAGAGAATTAATAATGGCAACAACCAATTAAACGGAATAGTTCAAACATTTACTAAAATTTTCTGATTTGCACTTTCACCAACATTATCTGGTTTGCCCATTTACTAGCATTTTCTAAAGTGCACATTTACCAACATTTTCCTAACCGTGTATTATATTTCAAAGATTTACATTAAACATTTTGTCTTGCCATTGCAAATTGCAGTAAAGTCGTAACAGCGAATGCATTCATTTGTTTTGATTCTATTGAACTTAAAACTTTTATCGCAAATTTGTGACCTTATCTCTCTGATAGGCC
This sequence comes from Entomobrya corticalis, assembly GCA_034694325.1. Taxonomy (NCBI): domain Eukaryota; kingdom Metazoa; phylum Arthropoda; class Collembola; order Entomobryomorpha; family Entomobryidae; genus Entomobrya; species Entomobrya corticalis. The sequence goes on along the minus strand of JAQFYG010001472.1, from coordinate 15,230 downwards.
CAATACAAAATATTTTGAAAGCGATTCCTAAATGAATTAAAGCTGGGTTATATGGCCTTAAAAGTTAGAAAGAATGCAGGATGGTCACTACCAAACAATAGTAAAGCCATTTGTGAGTTTCAAAAAGAAAGTAAATATTTTTGGAAAAGTACCCCGAGCTGCTCCGAGGGAAAAAATGCCTGGTGAGCTCCCTATACCTGTCTACTAGCCATGTTCTGAGGCGGATCTTCTCGGGGAACTTTTCATAAAAATGTTGATTTCCTGATTACCTATCGATAACAAATATGCACCCCAGATTTTATAGGCGGCATCCAACTACGCAAAAATACAAAATACATGCAACAAATACAATAAATCATTTTAGTTAAAAACATGTTCAACTCAATTGAAATTGGCACAGATATTTAATAGAATAATCGAGTATTTTTCATCATCATAAAATGATATTGTAGAAATGATAATTTAATATGTGCTTAACATACTTTTGTTGTATTTTCTTTAATTTCTTCAAATAAAGAATAAAGCTTCGAAATTCGATCCAAAGAAAAGATTGTGTGCAAATGATGTAATAAACATCAAGCTAATTTGAAGAGCAATTTAATTTGGGAGTTAAACTTAAAGATTTTTAGAAACACTTTAGTCCCTCCATTTTAATACCTAATTTCATCTTTGTTAAACTCTTCATGGATACATTATCATTCCAAATTTTTTATTTAAAAATTATTCCAATGCCATAAATAGATGTTCTATCAACAATTAGGCAGAAAAACTACATCTGCATTTCAAAATAGGGACACCTCAAATTTTGCTTCGAAAAACCGTTTGTCGTGCATAGTTTTCATGGTAACCAGTGTTATATTTGCGGTGAGAGATGAACTTGGACTGAATAATTACATAACTATTTGATGACAAATTGTAAGCAAATGGCATGACTTTGCCCCGAGATAATTATTTTTAAAACATTTTAGTTAAGGCTAATATTATAATTTTTGGAGTAAAAAATAATTGATAAAAAACAACTGAATAATGCAATATTTATGAGAATGCAAAGTTTGACGTCTTTTAAATTTTTTTGCATTTGCAGAGGGTACATTTATGATGCAGATGATCGCTACGTGTACCTACAATCATGAAACAATTTAAAAATTAACAGTTATACACAAATCTTAGTATATACTGTCACTTGTGAATGTAGAATTTAGTTCCTTCTGCAAAGACGATGAGGAAACATACCTTCACATAAAGTCTTAACACAATTACTTAATAAATTGAATCAGAAATGAATTACAGAATGGTTATGTGGTCAAATCGCTGACCGCAAACAATGATGTAAAGATTAATAACACTGCAGGATTCTTGATGACTTTGGTATTCTTGAATTTGTCGGGAATAGCCTAATTTTTTTTATTGAACTGGACGACACTATAGATAAATGTGCACTTGGTATATTTTGGTTTGCTGGCCTGCAACTTTGGAAAAGAAGTTAAGTAACAGTAAATTTTTCATCAACTGACAGTTTGTCTACAGTTTGTAAATTTATTACAAGAAAGCTCAGTTACTATTACTAAAAACCTCAATTTTTATGCACGAGATGCGGACACAGCCGATAAGGCTGGAAGGGGTCCATTTGGACGTCGTACTCAGCCTTTCCGCATCTCGTCCATATTATTGTGCATTTTTGAAAAGGGCAATAAAATATCTCAAAGCATGTTTTCTGACGGCAAGTGCTGACAGGGTCATACATTACTTGTTTTACTTTAACCATTGATGGCCGGATGACCACAAAACGCAATATTTTAATAAGAAAATATTTAACTGGCATCCCTTTCTATGTCTGAACAAAGTTTACTAAGCTCTGTAAGAGCTGATAGCTACTTACGGAACACTACATGCTATTGTTTCTAAATATAACGAAGGCCTTATATTTATTATTGATTTAGATTTTAGCTCCTTAGTTAGGAATGGTATAGCAATTTTGTGCTATCGATTTAATAATTTTTTGCCTATCCTGCTTAATGAATAGACTTTGCGACAGTACAAATTTGAAACGATTTAGATCTAAATATATTTCAAATTGTTAAAGTAATAAATGCGCATAATCAAAAGTGAGTTTGTGTAAATATTTTTAATTCCTTCTAGTTTGTATAAAATATTAGGTCGGCTTATAAAAATTTGGCTGCAGCAGATGTGCACTGCAAATTATGAAGTCCATCTTTATTTGGCTGACTTTTCAGTGGTTGTGAAAACTTTGATGAAGTCTTTTCTAAGAATTCAAAAGACTCAAATTCAAAAAGGAATAAATAATTTGTCGTTTCCGGAGCAATCTAGAAATCATTTTCCCATGTTTCAAGACTGCACATCTGCTGTAGCCAATTACGGAAAAATGCACATCTTCTGCAGCCAAATTTTAGAAACAATTGAGAATTAGTGAAGCAGCTTAACTTAAGAATTGCGTCCAAATTATTTAACAGTTGTTGGAATGATTGAAATTTGTAAGTTCATAGAAGTATTGTGTTTGTGATAGGTTATAAATATATAATATTAATATTAAATTTTTAAATAATCTCTGTCCAATTATCTGTCAAGAGCTTTAACAATAATCAAAACACCTGCAACTTTAATCTAAAACATAAGCTAAAAGTTTAAACAATTTAGGAGAATTACCAATCTTTTACTTGTAATTCTTGGTAAGACTTGACAACTGTTTACAAAATTCAATGTCATGTGGCATGATATAAGGTTTTCCGTCGCTTCCAACAACATTATATGATAAATTGTGAAAATATCAGTAGCAAAATAATAATGAAATTTATTTCGCCTATCTCTTTTTGTGATAACTGCAATTGCTCTGTGTACAAATTGAAGCGGCTCAATTCTTCGAATAATTCCAGAACCAAGAACTACAGATTCATCTATTCTAAAATCCACAACCTTTCCACATTCATCATTTCCTATTTCTTCAGATTCAGTCAACATGGCTTTATTATAGTTTTACTTACACTATTCCGTATTTCCACTATCTTTTGAAATCATTCAACCGAAATTTGATCCAAATAAAAGTTATGTTTTAGGTTAGGAAAATTTTAGTGAAATAGCAGGCCAGAAATCGTGAATAAATGTGAAAGTTAATTAAAACTGTACTCTCTTTTTATCAATAAAGCTGGTGCTTAGCTAAAATCGACAATCCTAATCTTTACTGACTTTTACCGTGCTAATTAGTTAAATTTTTAATCATATCATATTTTCTATGAATATGAGTTTAAATAGCATATTCAATTTCAGAAGAGCAAAAACACAAGGAATGTTTTTAAAAATGACTTTCTATTTTTTTTTTCATTTCTAACCTTCCCCTCCAAGATCTTAACAATTTTACATAAATGTTCATTTAACACTATTCAATTTACTTTCGGCATACTACACTTCACACTATAATTTTATTTGCAAATCATTACCGTTTGATATAAAAACTAGAGCAAAAAAACGCAAATCAAATGTATGAAATATTATTTTATTCTCTTTCGGTTATTTACTTTTACAAGTTGCAAATGACAATGTGGTATTGACGATAAGTATATAATTTTTAAACAAAATTCATTTTAATTCGTTAAATATGAAAAAAAAATCAAAATTAATGTAAAGCATGACAATCAGAAAGAAAGAATGTTGAATTATACTAGAAGTTCTTTGGAGTTACGGGCAGGTTCAACGCCAATATTAAGTTTTTGTAAATTTAAACAATTTTTAAATTTCAGATTTTTTGTATTTCATGTTCTTCATGATGCTGAAAAATATGTTAAAATAAAAATGCGCTGTCAGCTTCAACGCCAAAAATAGATTTCGTAGATAGTTTCACTTCATTGATGATATTTAATCTACTCGCATGAATTTGATGATAATTTGTCGTTCCCAAATAAATATGCCCCATCTCTTTATATCTCTATATATGATATTTTTTGCTTAATTTTTTAATTGGCGTTTAGCAATGCAATTAAATTATAATACTATCAATAAATCCGATAACTTTTATTGAAAAATGACATTATAATAAACGATAAGGAAAACGAAATACAAACGCTTTGATCTACTGCTGTATTAGAGAGCCTAATTTATATAGGCAAAACTGTGAGAACATCTCTTTAGCTACTTTCTATGAACTTTAAAATATCAAGCTATATCAATACTTGGAAAGAAATCTGGCTTAAATATTTCAGACATTTACTTTTTATGTCGTTTATACAATTACCAGCATCTTCTTGTTTGCACATTCACTAAACAAACACTTATTAAGCTTCATTAATTAATCTGGTATTCCAATCATGACAACTCTCGCAGTATTTTCTGTCTGCACTGATCAGCAGAAAAAATCGGCAATTTCATATTACCATATAATATTTTTTCATATAGTTTATAAAGCAGTAATTTTATAATTTCAATGTGAAGGAAGCATTTTTAACTAAATGTGTCCTTTTTGGTGCATTGTCTAGTTGAATTTACTACAATATAAGTATTTTGCTTTAAGTAATTTAGAATAGTAGGATTTAATTATTTGTCAGACAGCACAGCAAAAATATTGCAATAGATTTTTTGAAAATTTGTTTGCTTTTAATTTTCTTAAAGATGAATTACGATGAATTTGCATACCGTTAATACAAATTGTCACATAATGTGGATTTTAAATATTAGGAAGATAATAGTGATGCAACGCATATGCTGTGAATCAATAACTATGAGATAAGTAGAATCACTAATTGAATGCATAAGTTTATTGGTATTTGTCTATATATGATTCTTTTGATTAACATTAAAAATTTCAGTTTCAGATATTTATTTAAATAAAAATAAACACTTATTATCTATCTTCGATTTGTCTGTTTGCAGATCATATGTGCTTTAGTAGAATATTGTTTATTTTTGAGTATCCAGTTAATACATAGTTTCATGGTAAATTTAATTGGTTCAATCTTGTCAAGTTTTATGCTCAGTTTTTGGTATCATGATTCCTGCAGTTTATGTCTATTTCGACGTAATGTATTAAGGGCATTGCTTAAGGTATTATTAGAAACAAATGGATTGTTATAGTAGCTATTTTGGTAGTTTTATTCTTTAATGCATACTCCGTTGAAGTACTGAAAACTGATAAGGGAAAGGAAAAAAGAACGTCCTAACCAAAAATATATTTTTTATCTAGTAGAGTTCAAAATATATAGACCACCAAAAACCTCCATGTGTGATTATGAATAAAACGATCTTTTTTATTTCAATTGTATGTTGAATTTTCACGGCGAAAAACATTTTCATCAACTAAAAAGCATTGCCCAACCTATGAGATTTGTTTGATTTATGCGTCATTTGATTCAGAAACATTCTGATAATGAGATACTTCTAATTTGTTAACAATATTATTATAACAATAAATGTTTCTACGTTTTTATAATAATGAATTACGATATTTATAATTATAATGTACCTAACCTTGAAATCTATGAATCATCTCTCAAATATTATCTGTCAAGTTCTTTCACATTAACGAAAAATCTGCTACTTTATTCATGCAAAATGGGCTAACATCAGCTAAAAGTTAAACAATTTACGAAAATTTCCATCTTTCAAACTATCTCCAAGATCTAATTTTTGTGATCAACTATTTCCAATTACATATTATGCAGTAGTTGTCTTACGTAAAACGTAAATATTCCGAGCAAAATAAAATTGTTTCCGGTTTTTTCAGGATTTAAAATATCAAAAGAACCAACTATTAATATATATATGACGGTACATATTATAAGAAGCTTATTCAAAGGTTAGATTATATGTTTTTACAGAGATTAAATTAGTAAGCAAAGTTAAATTGGTGAAAGAAAATGTGCCATCACTTTTTGTGGTGAGAGTTTGTAGCACTGAACAGTTGTTTGCAAAATTTTAAAGGAAAATCGCGGACGTAAGGAATTATTAGCTTTTGAATAGTCTGCTGTCTATGGTTACACATAAATATAGTTTAAAAAATTTGCATTGCATAGTTTAAAGATGGACGTTAAATAAAACGAGTTTGTTTATTTGAATTTTAGGTTGAAATTTTCCGTCCAAAAGCATTTTCCCAAATTTATGACAAATGTCGACAATCTTACAGATTATTGCTTTAATCTTTTGTTTATAAAGCATGCTTGCATTGTAAAAAGTAAAATCAACTATTTTCACATGCAATTAAAAAAGCTTATAACATTCGCACATGTTTTATATTACCGGGGCAGTATGAAGGACCCCAAATTGAAAAATTTAAACTATAAATATTTGTTTTTAAGATAATAAAACATGAAAGAAAATTGACAAGTTACCGTTTTAAATCAGTTGGAACTTATTTTTAAAAAGCTGTTTTCAACGCCATTTATTTAAAAACAGTTCATTTGGTCATATGGACATTAAGAATAGATACAGGTAATGTTTCATGTTTCTGTTGTTTTATCAATAACAAATGTTCAATTGAAATAAGATCATAAAAATACTTTAAAATAATTTATGAATTATTTAATTTGAGTTTTTTTATGTTCAGCAACGTATCCAATGGCCAATTTTTCAATCAAACAATACAGTGGTGTCATCAAGAAAAATTGAAACAAAAGTTAAGAAAGCAAACAATTTTTGGTTATACCTTATGTCCTTTCATTAGGTTTTACGCTTTATGTATTTTATACCCCAACAAATTTGCACGCCGCGTATATTGAAGGAGCGCAAACCGCATATTGAACATTTCAAACAAAAGAAATGCACCAAAACTGCATGACATTTTTCCTCAGAGAAAACCCACAGTTAAATTATATCTGTCCACTGGCAACTTAAAGAATATATCAAAACTCCTGGTGCAAAAAAACAATAACATCGTTTTTTGTCTCATTTTTAATAATTTTTTACATCTGCATATTTTAATATAAAATTTCATTTGAGAAAACTTATTGTATCAAATTTGTAATAAGATATCCCCAAATGATGAAGCGTTAGGAAATAGATCCGGATTTTACAGACCTTCAAAATAATTTTAAAGAAATGTACGACAGATTTGGTGAGATTTTTGGCTAATGAAATACCTATAAACCATTGTCAAGGTCCAGTATAATATTTTAAATTTTACGATCCTGAATCGGAAAGTTTTTAAATAAAAATGTAGCTTATGTCAATGTAGTTGTGAATGAGTGGAAATGCATATTTCGTAACCAAATTGAAAATAAAAAAGTTGAAAAATGGACGATTGAAATGCATTTTATCCGGTACGCATGCATTAAGTTATTAATTTTTAAACTTGCTTTTAAAATTTTGACTGTTTTTCATTGTTCAAGTACATTCAAACGATTTCCGCAAAATTTATATAAATAAAAGTTGCAAAACACCAAAACCACATTTTCCTGAAAGCCCGGATATTGCCAGTATAACCGCATGTGCATGAAATGTACCAATGACCCTTTAATGATAGTTTAGTATGCACCTTAAACAATAAAACCGCTGCAAAAATACATGAAGATGATTTGTTTTCTAAATGCAGAGAAAAACTATAAAATTGATTTTTTAAAGAAACCGTTATTTTGTTAATATTGGTTTTAAAATTTATTTAAAATCTTATAAATAATATTATTGGCGAATATTATCTGCTCTAAAACTGCTTCTTTTTATCGAATTTTAAAAATTAGATTATATATTTTTAAAGTGATGAGATAAATAAGCAAAGTTAAAGCGGGAAAGGGAAACGTGTAATCGAAAGAATTACGAACCCCAAAAATACTAGATTCTAGCACCTCTCTTTCTTGTGGTTACGCATATTTATAGTAATATAATTATTGTGATGGTTTGTTTAAATATGGATTTTAGTTAATAAAACGATTTTGTTTATTTGCATTTTTGGTTGAATTTTCTAAATTTCAATAGAGCATTTTCCTAATGTTATGACAAATGTCGACAATCTCACAGATTACTGCTTTGTTCTTTCGTTTATTAAACATTCTTAGATTGTAAAAAGTAAAATTAACTATTTTTTACTGGCAAATTAAAACAAATTTATAACATTCACATATTTTATATATACAGGAGCAGTATGATAGACTCCAAATGATAAACTTGAAACGATAAATGTTTGTTTTGATGGCAATAAAACATGAAAGAAGATTGACAAGTTATCATTTTAAACAAGTTGGAACTTATGTTTGAAAAGATGTTTTCAACGCCATTTATTGAAAAACAGTTCATTTGGTCATATAAGTTCAAACAATAGATTATGATTCATGTGAAGCAGATTTCTATGTGAGTACAAATAATCCATATCAGTAGAATAGAATGTGTTAAAAAGTATAAATGAAATAAACTCAGTCAATTACCATTACATTTTATAGTAATAATGGATATTTGATAGATCAAAGTTCCCTTTCCCATTTAAAGTAATTCTATTTACGATATTACCATAGCACTTTCTGGATTTAAATCTGGGTTGGAGAGTGAGCTCAAAAAATTGCTGTATGAACAATAGCTGACGTTAAAAACGCTCTAAAATTACGTCGTAAACTATTTATTAATTTATCGTGTTTTTCTTTAGGTGTAAGCACTACAGAAAATATTTTCTAATTAAAATTTGAAGTAGTCGTATTTCAACATTTAGAAAGATCACATATCAAGTAGATCATCATTTATATTCGTGTTTGCGACTTATTTTAAGTGTTGTCTTATTTTTCAGCTTCATGGTTTGATATGGATTCATTGCAACTCATATATTGCAATACTAGAAGCGGAACTGATAGAGAAAAATGTTTTAAAATATATTTCGAACGGCGTTCACGATTCCAAAAGTGTAGCCCAGATTAATACACTGTGTGTTGTTCTATATAAAGTTGTCATGTAATCGGATGATCATCATCTTTGTTCACGTTTATATGCATGATAAACTGATTTCGCTTTTTGTCCGCAAATATTTATAGAGTATTATAGGGATCTACACAACACGGGTAGTTTTGCGGTTTATTATGCAATTTTTATATAAAATTGCTTTATAAATAGAAGAATGAACTTGTTGCATCATCGTCGCGTCGTCAAAACAATTTGTTGCAATAAAATAAAATTGTTGTTTCTATTTGCCCTGAAGTGAACCGTAAGATGAAAGGAAAGACGAGATTGCAAGCTTATCACATTGAAATACTTTTTTCAAAAATAAGAAATCCATCGTCTATAAAAATCATCTTTTAAAATTATTGCTAATTAATTGAACACCAGTTTATTTATAGGTTATCAGGCTTTATCTTCTTTCCAATCTCTTTAAAAACTCTGTATTTGTTGAACATATTGGTCAACTTTGAAATCATATGGTGAATAATATCATGTTGTAAAAATATGTGCTACGGCTCTGGTCCAGAAATGATAAGCTTTCGCCGCTTCTCTGAGATCAGGGCTATCTACTTTATGATATATACTCAATTTATGATGATATAAATTACAAACGACGTCGACATTTGATTCTTGCTGTTTCGATTCTAAGTTGTTATTTACTGTTTGGGCAGCATAAAACCAGCTACAGGAAATCATGAAAAAATCGTAATAAATTTAGTTACAACTTCATGCAAAGTTACCATAAATTTTTTGAATTCGAATTAATAGTGAAAATATCAATGATGGGCCCCCTCCACTCCGGAGTGGGAGTGTGAGTGGTGAGTGTGAGTGGAGGGAAGCAGTTTTTGAATGGAGTGGAGTGGATCCGGAGTGGAGTGGAAATTTTTTTTACCTCCAGGAGTGGAGTGGAGTGAAAAAAATTTCCGCCACCAAGAGTGGAGTGGAGCATACGCATATTGGGTATTAGTGGAATGAATTCTTTTGCATTCTGCACCATTTTACAGACAAATTCATCGTTTTAGGACTACAAATTCATCGTATCACTACTTTTGAGTCCATTAATCCACAATTTTTACTAATCTGCAATGATTATCAATAGAGATTTGTGAAAAATAAGCTAGGAGCGGAGTAGAGGGGAACGATCGATAAATTTTGATGAGTGGAGTAGAGTGGATGGGAAAGATTTGTAATGTTTGATGAGTGGAGTGGAGCGGAGGGAAAAGTTTGTGAATTTTGGTGAGTGGAGTAGAAATCAAATGCCCATCACTGGAAAGTACGCAATTTATGTTAAATCCGTATAGAAGACTTTGCACTGTGGAAATGCAGTTTGGAGTGGATATTGCTGGGACACAAATGTACATTTGTGGATCATTTTGTTAGAAAATCCTGGAATTCGGACTACTCCACAAAACAGGCTTTTTAATGATTCATTTGTAAAGATAAAACGGCATCCTTCTTTAGTTCCTTCAAACTTGTTCCTCAGTTTCATGTATTGGCAAACTTATCTCCATACTTTGTCTCGTCATTTCCAGTGCCATAAAAACGAACACAATAAAAATGATTTTACAACCTTAAGTTTCTCAAAAGAATGTAAAAATCTCAATTTGTCAAGAAATAAATATTTAAATGTAAAATTAATATTGAAAGACAAAGTAAATGACAAAGTCTTGGTGTGTAGTTTCAAAAATGTTCTTTTTGAGTAAAAATCAGACATTTTATGTCTTCAGTTTTTAAATTTTGTGAATTGACCTAATCGCTATTTTTCAATAAACTACAATAAAAACATTTTATGGTACTGGGACATTTTAAGGTTATAAAGTTTGTAGGTTATTTTAAATAGTTAGAGCAATATTTAAGTTAAAAATGAGTTTTGAGTTTAGCTGTCTAAATCATGTTTTCTCACTTAGCCCCAGATTTTAAACTCTGTGCAAAAAGCTTAATGAACCCAATGCACGTTCATATAACAATGTAAACCAGGGAATATTATTTACCATAGCCACGGAAATTGTCCACCATTTTCGTTTTGTAAGATTTTTAATGCATCATCATCGTCAGATGCTTTGGAAAAGGAATCTGAAATTGGGAGAAAATTGTTTAAATTCATCCAAGTCTAATATTAACGTTGACCCTGCCCACTCATTAAAAGAAAATTCCGCATAATCCAACATTATTATTAGTATTCTAATTGAACTATAAATTAGCTTAGGTATATTTTATGAACTATATTTTAACTGTGTCAAAGAGCTCAACAGGTATATAAACTGAAACATTTAATAGATCATAAATTTATAATCACGTTAAATTTTATATCATAGCGACAAACTTTATGTTGTTCCCGTATAGTATAATCACATAAAAATGGTCGGTTAAAATAGAGTAATCATGAAAAAAGTTGCCTATGCAATAGGGTTAGTTTGTAGCAACTTATAATGAAGTAAAATTTAAATTTTTATAAACAATTTCTCTAATTGTTATGACATTTTTAAAAAGGTTTTAATTACTAGTTTCAGTTTGTTGATTGCACGCTTTCAACGGACAAGATCCTGTTCATGGTTGACAAGGTAGGACTTTTTCCATAAAAGTTAGAAAATATCTAAAACGAATTTCTTTGTAATATATTGAGTTCATTCAAATTTGTATGCATGCTTCCAAGCTAGATTTGTACTTGAGAAGAAACTTGGAGGAGTAATTCTGTGGCAAATATTTGCGGATGCTTATGAAGACTAATTTCGTTGGAATGATAGAAACCTTTCCGTTCTTAAAAGAAATGCACGAGAGATTATAAAATCTGCCTTATCGTTAATAACACTTTGCAAGATGCATTCACACTTCGAATTCAGTTGGTATTTTGTTCTCATATTTATTTTTACCAATATCAATTAGATTTGTAGTTTTATCTATATGTAATAGAAACTATTTAATAGTAACATAAATTTAAAACGACGTCAAAGTATGTTTTCTGCTTTTTCAGTTCAAGTCGTTATTTAATGCTTTTGGAGCGAACCATTGGCTTGACAAAATAAAAGTAAACAATAAGTAAACAATTTAAAACTGATTTGTAATAATATAAGTTTCTAGTAGTTTTTTATTCACTTTAAAATGAACATTTATAAACTGACAATTCATAGCTAATAAAATTCCTTTCTTCTGCGTACAAATAAAAAATGACTACAAATTTTATAAATTTTTCGATTCCTTGTCAAAATATGATAAATTATGAAAATATTTTTATGTTTCCAAAATTGTAATAAAAACGTCGACCCTGATCGTATCTAGAAAGAAAATCAACGTAAACTGATTTGAAAGTATGCATAAAAATGTGAGAATGCTCAATGTCAAAGTAATAATTAAATATTAGTTAGAGTATGATAAGGAACATAAATATTGACTTCGTACACAATTTGTAGTGTTAATTAATTTTAGTTTTCAATATCTATTCATGATTGCCATCTATCTACTAAAATGCCACTATCTGGTTTATGTTCTAAAATAGATTAGTGGTGACCAAAAATGCAAACGGTGTCGACCTATGATTTTTGTTGTTTTAATTTTAATTTGTCGTTCGTTGCTTTGTAAGTACACCTTCAAATCTTAAAATTTATCGGTAGTTTTTAGTATAAATTAGCGTTTACTAGCATTGATAATTAAACAACTCAACGCAAAATAAATCTTTAAAAGTAGCGAAACATAAAAATCAAAATATATGATATGCATACATATACACTTGGTATAGTTTCTGAACTTGCTGAAATTCATTACATGTTTTTTCATGTACACAGCTGATAGACCAAGACCGCATCTTATTGTTACATTACACTCTGTATAAAAACCATAAGGTCACCTTACACTTCAAAGAGTTTCAGAACTCACTCAGAAACATGATGAGTCATTGAATATATAATGGTAGCATTGTATAGCCGCACTTATTCCCCATGTACCTGCATATTTTTAAATTCTTCTGTGGCCATCTACAGGTCCTAGTGATATCAAGTTTAAAAATGCTCGATATTTCAGCTGTATAAAAACGATATATGCTGTCCTATATGGTCCTACATCTTATATGCTGTTTTAGTTCGTCATTTCAAAATACCGACTTGTATGGCTAATTTTTTGAACTGCGATTTTATAGCAATGCTGAATGATCCATTTTTGCGTTTTAATGGAATGAAAATGGCAGGTATGGTCTACAAATGGGGAAAGCAGCGTCGTTTCTACTTATTTATGCGATAAGTTCACGAGTTTTTCAATTTTGTATGTATATTTATAAACAAAATTGCAAAAAACTAGCAAAAAATATATTAACTATCGCTATATCATTGTAATAAACATTTTGGTTGAAAGTAATACAATAAAATATCAAACATTACGAATCTTTTTATGAATAAGATTTTACCAGGGCTCGGTAACTTAAACAAGGTGGACGCCATAGGCCATCTTTATAGCCAGTCTGTGTATTTAATTCTGTGTATATTTTTCGTGTTATCAAAGCACGGTTCTTAGTTTAGCTAAAATCTATATTTACCGCTATATTTTGGATACTGTAATTTGTTTCTATTGCATATGTATTTACTTATGATGATAATGCTGATAAATTATGATTTATTATACTACCCGCCGGTGTTATTTGCAATTAAAATGGTTGGTCGTATTCGCTATATGCATACATGTAGGTGGACGCCAAATATAAAAATAAGGGGAAAAAAATGTTTCCTAGCTGTTAGAATACTTCAGTTTCGGCCAACGTAGCCCGTAAACTTAAGAAAGTAAAGGTCATTTTACTTTCTTAAGTGCTTGTGTATGTGATGACTGGAAAAGTGTACAGATAATATATTGTGATTATGAAAAGATCACTGTAAAAATTATTGCATGGCAACGGCGTGACTGAAAGCATATTATCCGTTTTTTATGGAGGTAAGGCGGACATTTCTTCATTTATACTCAGAAAGAAGGTTGCTAAATTTTTGTAACCCAAAATTTGAAATTTGGCTAAATTAAATTGTACTAGCTGCATCCAGAGTTGCTTGATACAAAACTTCTGAAGAATAGTAAAAGATATATGAGGTCTCCAAACAAAGCAAAAAAATTGAAAATGATCAGAGATATGTGTGTATGAAGATGTGTGGAATGTGTGAAGGTAATTTTAAAAATCTAAATTAAGTTATTCATAAAATATAATATAATGTTTTAATAAATTTAAATCTATTAAACACCTAATATCTATTATCGACAAATCGAACGGATGAAACTTTTAATCTGGCATTTGAGTTAATACAACCAAATGAATTGTTTTACAATAAACGGCGTTGCAAGTACCATTTCGAAAATAAGTTCCAACTGATTTAAATGATGACATGTCAATTTTCTTGCAATTTTTATTAACTTTCAAGCAAATATTTTTTAATTTCAAGTTCATTGTCACTTGAAGTCGTTCATACTGCCCCGATCATATAAAACATTTTATACAAATGGTATAAACGTTGTTAATTATCTGCAAAACTAATTGATTTTACTTTTTACAATGTAAGTATGCGTTATAAACAAAAGAGCAAGGTCATAATGTGTGAGATTTGTAGACATTTGTCCTGAATACAGAAGAATGTTTTTGGCGTAATATCCTTTATAAAATTTATATTACTAACTTTATGTGTAATCACTAAAAAAATTGGACGTAATAATCTAATAGTTATTACTGGACGCGATTTTCCTACAAAATAATACAAACAGCGGATAAGTTTTACTGAAAACATTATCCTATTCGTGATGCTGATATTTTTATATTGCACAAAAAGGTTTCTTTTAATAGCAGTTAAGGCTGAAATATGATGACAGGTTATGATGATGACGCAGAAATTTTGGTGTTTAGAGTGGTAATGTCGTCACAATCAACCAGAAACTAGAACAAAGCAGTATCACAATAAAAAATACCGGCGGAATGTCTAAGGATTCCAAATCCAAATCATTAAGGATTATATACTAGTACACAAATGTAAAAGATAATGGAATGTTGCCGAGTAAAAATAACCAAACTTTTGATAAGACCTCCTGGACACCCCTATTATAAATACTTGCTTCAAAGCTATTAAAATATTACAGGAAAATTAACATGTTATCAAATATGATATGTTCCAGCTTATTTAAAAAAAATATATTTCCAACGCCGTTTATCATAAAACATGTCCTTTGGTCGAATATTCACGCATGCCAGATAGATGCACATTATTCATGGGTTAGCTTAAATGATAATTTGGATATACTCGGCTGCCCAACTCGGAGCGTTAACAATCTGTCTTTGTCCAATTGTCAGCTATTTGTACGCATTTTTGTATTTGACATCGAAGTACACATAAATTAAAACGCACGTAACTACAAAATTA
>JAQFYG010001471.1:0-18795 GCA_034694325.1 Entomobrya corticalis | reverse complement strand
GAGAGAAAAAAACTTTTGGACATTTCTTTCAAAGAATATAGAAATGTTAGGAGATAATATCACAATGATGTTATGTCAAGATGATAGATCAAAGTGGTTTTTGAAAAGGCGGATATTACTATATAAACTTGACAATGACAAAAGCAGATCATGATGACATGGTTATGCCACTGTAATGTTGACATTAACATTCTTCTTTTGATCTACATTTTTATCTTTTGGTTGACGTAAACATGAGTAAAAAATAAATAATATCAAAAGCACAATTGTATTTCTAGCAATTATATAACACTTTTACCAATTAAAAATACTTGAAAGCATATTATATTTATTTAATTTTTTTGTGTAAATTGCTCATCTCATATTTCTTCATTTTATATAATTTTCATTTTGACAAATTCAAACTAAAATAATTTTTTAACATCTAAATATCTTATGCATTTGAGTAGACTTGTATATAGTAAATAATGGCTTCATCTGAATTTGAATTTATTTTTAGTCATGTAACTTTTCTCCGACGTAACGTATTCCTAATAAGCTTCTATTCATATTCCATTACACGAGTCGTGTAACACGACTTTTGTTGTTTGTTATTCAAGAGACCCTTTCAATCTTATATTTTCATAAACTTACGTAAACAACATTTTAAAACTACCAACTAACAAGTATTCTTATTCCTATTATTATACCAATTGTACTTGTTATTCACCAAATAGGTACGTAGTTACTTACTTCACCGCAAATAATCTCAAACTTTTTAGACCGCACTTTGAACAGAGTTTTGACTCTGATCATTCTGCTGCTCTTGAGGTATGTCGACCATCATCATTATCATTGGCGAACGTCTGGAGTTGTTACGATCATTGTTAGCAACAGTAGCCCTTGTCAGCGTCCCCGTTCTTCTTAGAATTAAGCGGTTATATGAGCGACGAATAGCTTCTTGGACTTCTCTGTTATTGAAGCAGTACACAATGGACACGAAAATGCCCTATATTTCCGAGAAAATGAAAACAAAATTTGCTTAATATAAATAAAGTTATTTAGGTGAAAACAAAAAACTCGTTAGCTTTTTTAATTAATACTGCGACTCACTTGTGTCGACCCGAAAAATGAATTGAGTGCGACGTAATACTTTTCATAAACTCCACCAGGATTATATAGAAGGAGCAAGTTGTTTACTCCGAGGACCGGAAATAGTATTAAAGTAGCTTTTGCAGCTGCCCTGAAATTACAGTAAAATTAACAAAATTTATATAGTAAACTATTTAATGAACATAAAACATATTTTGAGAGATTTTGTTCATCATCTTACAAAACTTGGGAGGATTCAGACTGTAGGTTAGTGTTTCGTACTTTCTCCAAAACGACACGTAAAATGTTCAAAAGAAAAACGGCATTGATCTATGCAAAAAGACATTCATAAAATTATAATGATTTCGAGAAACCAGACTAAAATGTTTTTATCATAATGATTTCATTATTTCAAGTGCAAATACCACCAAAGCTAGAATCATTGGCCCCAATAAAATCCACATTTCTGGCATGTCGGCATACCCCTTCCAGCAGTTTTCGTCACTCTCTTTGAATATCATGACCATCAGATAAACAAAAACGAGAACACTTGGAAGTGCTAATTGGACGTATGTGGTAAAAACCATCAAAGCAAACCAAAATCTTACACTCATTTTATCAGTTGAGGAGCACTTGGATGATATCATGTTTTAAGTACAGGATTTTTTCCTGAAAAGCTGACACCTACGCATAATAGCTTGACTTACTTACCCCATCCAATAATATAGTAGAGTGCAAAGTGATATTGAGTACTTGTGCTAAAAACATTGGTTGTCAATTTGCTATTTAAATAAAGTCCTTGAATGAACATCCAGCTTACTGAGGATACTGTGGCAAATAGGTATACTGTTATAATAGCTTTGCAGAGAAAGTCCTGGCAAAAAAAATGAAAATAACAAGTTTTTATGATAATTTTGTTTTAAATGAGCAACTTTTTTCCCTGTGGTACCGTCAAAACAGCCATCAAGACAAATGAAAGAAGTGAATGCTTGAGATGCCACGGAGGAAAAATGTTGCTCTTCCAAATGACATACTAATTTAATTCAAACATAATTTTAATAAAACAAAATTTATACCACGTCACGGTAATTACTACTTCTGTTGAAAACAAACGGCTCCGTAATAATGAAGAGTAGGATGAAGCGAAGTATCAGAGCCACCATCAGATGAACATGTATAGTGATGCGATCACACCATAGACACCTACAACAACAAAATAAAACCCTTTGTAATCACATAAGAGCTGTTAAAGTTAATAACATCCACTTCCATTTATGACTTCCTGACATAAGCACTCATCTTCTGTAATTAATTTTTAGAGTTAAAAGTCCATAGAAAACTGAATGGTTTCTGAGTAAAGCCTGTCTACTTAATAAAAAATTGTACTGACAAGTTGACTTTTGTTGCGTATCAAAATTCTAGACAACAAGCAAAATAATTTATAAAATATATATAAGTTCTTTTGATCTCATATTTTTCATGAAAACATTAAAGCAAAACGGGAAATTTATTTTTTTCTATAAACTTGTAAAGTTACAAAATTTTACTTTTAAAATAATTATCATTATTTTTGTTCCATTGGCTATCCATTAAGTCAAATGACAGCATCTACTAAAAATGTAATATCATCACGAGGCTTCTTAGTTTTCAGAAGAAAATGTAATAAATGGGATTATTACTATGATACAAAAAGGAGCTTACCGAAATTTATAGAATATCAGTAGAGATGTGCAAAGGCAAACTAAAGAAAGTATTGATCCGATAAATAGCATGTGCTGCACCAGGAAAACTAGGTTTCTTTCTTCTGCCTTTAATAAAAAATTATTTATTTAACAATAAGCCGGATCTTTTACGGGATTTCGTATATACGTGGAACTTTCTAAAAACATTGTCACCTAAATTTTTATTAAAACTTTCTTCTTTTAAACTAAATACTAAAGACAGCTATGGAAAGCGGACAATAATGTAATGTAGATAGTTATTGAAACAAGCAAATTTCCTAAAATTAGTCCACATTTCAGTATAAACTGAGTTTAACAAAATTTGTAGAAAACTCTACGTATATCAAATATAAATGCTCTAAAAGCCCGTATGATCTCACAGCTTTTTGCACATATATCTCAAACGAAATGGCACATTCATCATAATTTGATTTCATTCCATGTGACCAAGTTCCATCTTCTAAGCACATCCGCTTTGCGCTTCCTTTCATGTAATCAAGGAAAGAAAAATATGAAACAGTGTCCTCATTTTTCACTTCAAATAATTAATGAAATTTTTACTTTAATCTGTCAAGCGCTTGATTAAAAGTATAATTTTTAGGTAAACTCCTCCTCTAAGAACTAAATATAATGTTTCTTACCTTCAAGGTGAACAGCATATTCATACCGACTTTCTCTAAATGTTTCTGAGCAAAGCCTTGATATATTTGTACCAGACGGAGTAGGCGGCCAGCAGTAGATATTATCCCATGTTGCGTTACAATGGGATCCAACTTAATCCAATAAAAAATATTTGCTTTTATTTATTTCCCATTTCCTGGTAATAATAAACCATCTTCCATTGTTGTCACCATATATCACTTGTACATACCTTTAACATGCTCGTAGCTATTATTAAACCACATTTTCAGCATACATTGAATTCCTTGCTCCGAATTCATCTCATCCAACTCGGATTTTTGCCATTCACTTAAATTAAATAACGGCGATGACGAAGTTGTAATCAAAGTTTCATTAAATGTTGAATTGGCCATTATTCACTGATTTCTTTCATTCAACTTGTTAAGAATCACAAAACAAATGATCACAAACTACACTTTTTACAGCAATTCTAAAAACTTTATTTGAACTAAACTTGAAACTAATCGAAACTATAAATAATTTTTTTGTGATAAAGCTATTTTGTACTGAAACACTGGACCAAAATTTTCCCCGGAGAAGGTGATAACACCTTTATATTTCTAGAATAAAATTGGGGAAAGCAGAGACACATAAATCTCACCCGACACTATAGTGTGATCCTTTCAGAGACGCAACAAGATGAAAACTGGCTTGATGCTTTCAAGATGCTCTCCTATTTTCACCCACCTATACATAGAAAAAAGTGAAAGCAAGTGAAAGTAAATGAAACTCGGAACAAAAACATATTATCCAGAGAAACGAGAAAGGAGAGTGAGATGAGATGACAAACAATGCAAAAGAGTGAGTTATATAAAAAAAAGCCATTCATTGTCCAAGCCCAAGTCCAACTGTTTCCCGGAATAAGGAAAACGCGTTGATAAAAAAAACCATTATGGGCTATTTTTTTCATTTGTGATGAGCTTGTGATGCATTCAACTATCCAACAAGCAGGTACACGTTTTTTCTGTTGTCATTTTGTAATAAATGTTTTATTTGATTACACTTCTTCATTTTGTACTTTGGTAAATATTGGCTCTGAATATAGTTCTTTTTAGAGTAAAGAATTTATATTTTTGTTGGCCTACATATTTTTGTTTTTGTTTGGGAGTTCCAAACATTTTCTTGGTATAAACCAACATTTGGAATTTGTTGGAAAAGTTGTGGTTTCCAAATGTTTGAAATGTTATTTAATAGGGACATGTTACTTGAAAATACTACGCACAATGTTATTCAATTTTAGATTTATTGCCTACTGGTGTCATTTACGAGGTTGAAAAATACCATTTTGTATCTGTTCGACTTTTAAACTTTTTGGTACATTCATAAAGCTTTTAAAAAGATTGGTCACAGATGAAATTACATATTGCCAAAGGCTATTTCATTGATATGTTTTTAAATTTGTTTTGGAATTTAAGCTGGGGCACTATAATCGTTTTTATATTTCGCAATACCTGTTTTTCTCTTTTTTTAAATACCAAAATTTCCCGTAAAGTTTTAATGTCAGCTTGTCAAATATTGAGCAGAAAAGTAATAGTCATGGTCACTGTTCCATGAAATGAAACATTTTGACCGTTTTTTGTTTTGCTTCTTGCAAAAACATTCTGTTTATTTTTGACTACTTGAAACAGTTGAAAGCTTTTATGTTTATACTTGAAAAGAAAAGACTCTTTTGGCCAAAGTATTTTGGACAAGTGACTCCTTGAAAGTAGCATCAAATGGAGACTGGTACGTATTTGATGCAAACCATAATGTTTGTAAATAAAAAGAACAAAAAAAAATACTTTTCGTCTTGTTTGGTTTGGTGTTCGCATTATTGCTTTGAGCAATTCATCGGTGCATAAAGCATATCATTTTGAGAAAAAAGGGAATGGACACAAAGACGATTTGGATGGAAGTGTGCTTGACATTTTTGAGAAGAAACTGTTTTGCAATGTCTTTGACAGTATTTGTTGGAGTTGTTGTGGAAACAAAATAGATCATTAGTGGTAAAAATATAATACAATTTCAAGAGAAAAAAGTAAACAACAAATGCAACTAGTTTTTCTGTATTTTGTTTAACGATCGGTTTTCTATTTGTGGATATTTCTGTTTTTGTTCTAAACCACAAATTACTTTAAACTTGCTACGTTTTAGACTCAATATATTTCTGGATAAATATATGCAATAAAAGTCGTCTGGTAGAATTTACTTTCACTTTTGTTAAAACATTTTCCACATTTGTCATGAAATGTTCGTATGTTTGTATGTTTTCTATGAATTTAGAAGGTCAATTTTCATCTTGTATTTCATATGCTTCTATATGTGCCAGATCATGAAAAAATACTAAAGCGTAAATAAAAAAGAGTCAAACCTAATAGTATTGTGCAAGTCAATTGGCTACAATTTCTTTATCTAATTCAAGCATATTTTGAAGGTTTTTATGCGTTTATATTTTACATGCACTACATTGTTTGTTTTTACAGAAAATTTTTGGGTGTGGGTGAACAATAAAAATATAGTAACAAGCTCAAATGAAACACAGATAGTCCATAAGCTAATAAAAATACAGCTTGTAGTTGATAAACTATAGTGGTATGTAATATTACCTATTGTTGTTTCTGAAAAAAAATTCATTTCCTGTCCTAACTTATAACAATGGATATACTGATGAAAACTGGGAAAATGCGTGTCTGTGGTTTTGTCATGAGTAAACATATGTGGAAAATTTTATATTTTCATTAATAGGAAAGCAATGGTTTGTATTTTTATTCAATTCTTATAACTTTTCTGGAATTGGTTATGCCGATATCACTAACTTTCAACGTAAGTGACTTGTATCAATATCGATCATTTTTGCTGTAATGAAGTACCCAAAATTTTCCTCCATAATGCATTTGGTCATCCAATCAATCAATACAATCAAGATTTGGGCATGTGGAGAAAGCACAAGGTAACTTGTTTCACTTGAATAACATTTTTTGCCAAAATTGACTCAATTTTTATTAGATTCATGAGCTACTTTATTAATAACTTTTTGCGTGGTAATTATGTATATGTTGCCTTTTTTTGTAGAAACCAAAGCTGTTTGGTATACAATAAACATATATTTCGGGCTGCCTTAGTAGTATATTATCAAATAAACTTAAGCTATGGAAGGAAAATTCAAACTCTTAAATTATTCCAGGAGAATAAGATAATTAATAATTATGTTGGATTATGTGTAAATGTTTATGGTAATAAACGTTGACATAACAAGCGTAGCTGGCAGCATGTAATATTGAATATTGTTGATTTACTTTTACATTATAAATTTGTTTTTTGAGTAAGTATTATATCTATCCTGAAATAATATCTGAAATTCAGACAAAAAAACTTACATCGAATATCAGATCAAAGACATGTAGCCCTTCATACACAATAGTTTGAAAGGATAAATAATTTATGCTGTTTTCAAGGCTGAATGCTTAACGCCTCTACCAGCTAAAACTAAAATGAAAACAGATGTATATGGTCAGATGAAGTACTTTTACAGAGTTTTTCAAATATTAAGTTAGCAATAAATGAATAATATTGCTAGAAGTCAATTTCAACATTTTTGATTCCCTTATTATTATTCTAAGCAAAGAGCAAAATCATTACGACATTTTTTGCATATCCAATCCTACTGAGAAAAATCTTATTAATTAAATATAACGCTTGTCAATCGTCATTACGTATTTTCAAATATTGGATTATAGCTTTAGAATACTGGGGTAAGTTTTATCTTGACCTTCACTTAAGTTAGATACAAAGTAAAATTGTTATATAGCACGTAAAGCTAAAAACCCAACTATCAATTTACAAATACCAAAATGAAAAATAGAAACTTCGAGTCGAAATTTTCTCATGGCTTAAGAAAAGTTTATAATTACTACACTTTCGTCACATTTAGTCCTTTGAAATCAGAAAATATTCACAATAACAAGCCATATAAAAATGTCGACAAATACCGATTACATTTTTATATCTTTTCCCGATTGCTAGTTACTTCAGCAATAATTCACAACATTCTACTGATTTCTGGTGCATACAAATCGAAATTTGGAAAACTTGATTTATTTGCTAATTTAGAAGCTGCATTATGGATTCTCGGATATTCTTTATATTTCTTCACAGATTTCACTATACTGAGCAAATACTACAACGTTTCACATTTTCAACTTATAACTCTCTGTGACAAAATTTGGCTAAAACTGGACAGTACCTTAGATATGTCAACAGTAAAAAATCTCAACCAATCTTTAAGTGGTCAATGGAAACAAATATTTTTTCATAATTTTGCTATCGACATGTTTCAAAACTTCATGTATTCCTGGAGCATCTGGAGTACACTGGAATATCAAACCAACTTGTATTCTGTGTTTCCATGGAAAAATGATGTGAATTATCAGCTTTTCCTTTTAATAGGAATCCTAACCATGTGTTCTTACATAGTTTTGTTTTCGTTTCCACTGGTCATTCATGGAGTTTCTGCTTATCATATTCAAATCTGCCTAAAAGTAATGGCAAAATGTGTTAAAAAACATGGAGAGTCCTCATCAGGGGAATACACATTAAATGAAATATTAACTGACTTTAAATCTTTGCAATTGGCCACTCGTTTACTTCTCAAAAAAGTGTCTCCAATTTTATTGGCGATGTATTTGGTACTTGGAGTCCAACAATTTGTGGAAAGCTACGTTCTATTCCAAATAGTTAAAATGGGAGGTGGAATGGAAGATGTCCTGTTTTTGTTAATGGATTTGATTGAAACATTGAGTCGAATTGCTCATTCATTTTACGCTTTGTCTTCTGTGGCGTTTGCAATGAAGAACTTTAGTTTGGAATTTGATAAGTGCTTGATCAAGAATACTTTGACTGCTCAAAAGAGGAGAGTTTTAAAAAGACGTTTTAAAAGTATTAAGCCAATTATTATGACATTGGGTCCGATAAATTGTGGTGAGAACTTGTTATTGGCAGGAATGCAATGTTACGCTGAATACTACTCTACTGCTGCTTTATGGCCATAACTTTGTAAAAAATTTAAATAAATCGTTATGAGATAGATTTTTATGATGTAAAGTTTAAATAAATTATATATTGACTTTGTAGACAAGATTGATTACTGGAAAACTTAAAAATATCGCGTGGAATATTATATTGTCTTTATTAAATTATTAAATAACTTCTAATGACATTGATTTTTAGATTTTTAGCTCCTAGTCAGTCAGTTCTAAATAATTTGCTTAAAAATACTAATTAATACACACTGAAAAATACTTTTGTCTTTATATATTAGGTGAGAAAAGTTGCAAACTTAAAGATAGCAAACAAATAATTAAATAATGTGAAATATTTAAAGTTATAAAAATAATTTAATAAACAGACATATATGCAAATAGAAATTCCATTGTTCTGTATATTATTTATTCGGGTAAAACCGTATTTTGTATTTAAATTTAAATTTTTTTATTCATATCAACAACTTTTTGGAATCCGGATTGACCATGTGATCTTACATAATGAATCCCATCATTCCCAATTTACCCCTGGTTTATGGAAACTTATAAATATTCAGTGGTAATTATCAATTATCTATAACAGTTTTTACGAGCCTTGGAAGGCTACCATTTACTGTTAAGCAAGAGGAGGAAACTATCCGTTGATCGATGACCTGACTGCAAAAATATGAAGAAACAACTTGAATTGAGAAGATGAACACTTAAACATTTTATGATTTTTATTGAATTAATAATTATTAATTAGTTAAACACCTGTAACAGTTTTCCCGAGCCGTGGAGTGCCTTTTCATACTGAAAAACTAGAGGAGTAAAAGAACTGCCTTA
This sequence comes from Entomobrya corticalis, assembly GCA_034694325.1. Classification (NCBI taxonomy): domain Eukaryota; kingdom Metazoa; phylum Arthropoda; class Collembola; order Entomobryomorpha; family Entomobryidae; genus Entomobrya; species Entomobrya corticalis. Next base: position 9,479 of record JAQFYG010001471.1, on the reverse strand, counting down.
TTGACTTGTTGCAACCGTAGATTCAAAATGTTTTGGGAAATCGACTCAGCGATTTCAATTTCATTTATGTCTTCTTTGAAAAATTGTAGCAAATATGTGCCCACTTCATACAAGAGCATTATGTGGCACCCAAACACCAATGCTTAACAATGCCTACTAGCCAGTTGGTCATCAATCCTCTTCAGTACAAGTGCACCCAAATATCTACAAATAGAATTATTCATTCAAGTGTTTGTATTTTTCTTGAAATGTCAAGATTGTACTTCAATGCTGATTTGTTTTTTTGAGTTGAATATTATGCTTAATGCTTGTTTAAAGCTATTTCATCAAGTTGAATATTATAACACATTATAAAAGCCAAGGAAAACTGTTACCAGTATATAAATGTCTGTTAGTAAGCTTATGCTTTCCTACCTAAATACATATTCACAGAGATACTATTATTAAGAAGATGCCTTAAAATGTACATTACTGGAAATAACAAATTTAGAGTAGGGACGTTAGTCCTCATTCTCCATCTGAATTTTCCTTGCCGTAAATAATCGTTGATATCATTTCCCGTATTTTATGCTTGCTAATATTTTAATATTTTTTGGCTTGCATTTTCTTACCTTTTATCACATCACGTTATCATTACATCATCTCGAAGACTTACCTGATCTTCTGATCCATTGGAAGGAATTGCGTTAGACGATCGATTGTGTGGTAAGGTATGGTCACACATATTTGAGCTTTTAATATAAAAATATAATTGTGCATTTTACCTACTTCTAGCTGGCTAGACCATTTTATTATATCGAATTCCATATGTGAACAATTAACATTTAGTTTGCCATTTACCACCACTCCAAGTGATCATATTCCAGTAGCTGCCGCTGCGAATATAGCGACAAGTAAAATCGAAAAGATAAACAATGAGAAGGCAAACAGCAAACTCAACTGGCAAAGGATACCCAAATTTGTTTTAAATGAATACTCAATGTTAACGGATGAGTTCCTACAGCGGTTAATTCATTGGCGGCTATGTAAACAGACGGAATGCCAAAACAAAGAGCACCAACAACAAATCACTGATGCTTACAAAATCTTAATTTCATCGTTAAAAAAATGTGAGGAAAAAGTCCATAATTCAAGTCACCGTAAAGCTCAAAATAGATCTCGTCATGCTGTACCAGGATGGATTGAAAAAGTCAAAGTTCACTACCACAACTACCGCTTTCATTATCAGAAATGGATTGATGGTAGTCGTCTTCAAGGTGATCTCTACGCCAAAATGAATGAGACAAGGGGGATTTTCAAAGATGCTCTGAAATCAGTCCAAAGAAATAAAAAAGAGTGTTCGACAACAAACTTGTTATGTCACAAAAAGCTAACAATTTTTAAGATTCTAGTCGGAAGTGAAGTGATCTGGCAATAGCCCGACTGTGAAAGATGCTGAATTAATTAACGGTATTACAGGAGACAAAAATGTTTGTGAAATGTGAGGAAGACATTATAGTGATAGTTTTCATACTGATAAAATAGCCAGTCATAGTCATCTAAAAGATGAAAAAATTGCAATAATGGATTGTTCAGAGTGAAAGATGACAAAGTGCTCACGTGCATAAAAGCGTTGAAAAATAAAAAATCTCCTGGGGCAGATAATATTGTAGCTGAATCATTAAAATACGCATCTCCTCTTTCTGGAGAAGTTATTGCCAATTTGTTCAATGCATGTTTATCTCACTCCTTCCTACCTGATATTTTAATGAGAGTGACTATAGTGCCAATAATAAAAAAGGCGGGGCTAGATCCGCCAAAATCAACAATTTTCGTCCAATTGCACTTGCATTAACCATATCTAAAGTGTTTGAATTACTTATTTCGAATAAACATCAGGTCAATCTGGAAACTCATCATGGCCAATTTGGCTACAAAAAAGGTGTTGGAACAGAGACAGCAGTATTCACACTTCGACAGATTGCCCATTACTACTTAAGAAAAACACGCATGTGTACGTATGCTACTTGGACGCAACAAAAGCATTTGATACTGTGAACCACTCCTTGCTACTCGAAAAGTTATGTGATCGTGGGTTTGACAGGGAATATACACACATACCAGTGCATCATATGTGTGCCCAATGTGTTCAAAGCGCCATTATTATTTTTGGATGCTTTAGTAAGACGTATTTTCAAAACGTTAATTGCTGCTTAAAATTAAGTTAATTTACTGTAACCCAAAGTTTCAAATTCTGGTTGGAGAAAGCTTGCATAGTTTGGAAAAAATTATCAACCAAAAACTCTAGATTTTGGCGGGGATAGTTATTGGTTTCAATAACATAAAAATAATATGGTTTTCCATTCATTACATTCATTCAGCCTGCCAATTTTTTCATTTCACTTATCAAGCTCATAGTAAATGGTGAATGTCTTATTTGTTGAAGGTTTTATTAAAATTATCATGCAGTTGATGTTTGCATTATTACCCTGATGCCAATTATAACATTATTTGATATATTATGACACATTGATACACTTGTTATGCTACTAACTAAGCACTCCAAAAACCTAAAAAACAAGTGATGCACACTTTTTTAACAATGTATTTTTATTCAACAGAAAAGTCTGTAAAATATATTGTGAAACGAGTTGACCAGTCCAGTATTCCTTATTGAAAATAGACCAAATAGTTTTTCACTTTACAGATTTATTATACACATTAAAGTTAGCATTAACATTAATGTTTATGACTAAAATACCTGCTTGATAAAAGACTTAATTTGCCTTTTAACATTTTAAAACTAAGAAATATATTGTGCAGCACTTTTATACAAGTTTTTTTAATATTCCATAGAAAACGTTTGCAAATTTCAAACAAACATTTTCTTACTTCAAACGTTAACACAAAAATAGAAATACAAATGCCAGCCATCCAAACAACAAATATTACCAATATATTTCCATACATTGTTGGTTTTTTAAAGGCGGCATTTCTTGAGTAGGTTTATCTTTACGAATAAACATCATCCACCACTCCATAATTCCGGACGACTGTATACCTTTGATTCTTTTGATTAGAAATAAAGGGACAAACCCATTTAAATTAAATGTTTTCCACATGTGTACGTAAGTCTCTTTTCCAATATCTACCTGTTTCTTTAGCTTTCTTACTATTTTTGTATATATTATGGCCAAGTACTCAGGAAGGATTAGGGCCGTCTTGTTACATGCCACTAAACTATCCAATAACATATTGTTTTCTTTACTATGAATCCACCTCTCCTTTGCCGATCCCAGCGTCCTTAAAATCGGACTTTCATAATCAATATCATTATGATTTACTAGAAGTAATGGATGAATAGCTTCTACTAGATTTAATATTATAATTGACAGATTTGGGTGCAGCCTGGTTCCTTCTAAGATCCAACTAGCATTTTTAATAGAATTCTTATATTTGTGGCTATAAGAGTGGAGCTCACTCTGTGTGGTTATTGGATGTAAAGACGATTGCGGAAATTCGAATTTATTTTTATATTTTGCGTTCTTTAAAGACTTTTTATATAACCATAATGGATCTTTTCCTAAACCGAAGAATAAAAGAGCAGCTGATCTAGAGTAAACTGTAAATTGGTCGTGCAAAAGTTGCGATAGTGTCTCATAAGGGAGAACACTTTTCGGGACAACGATATTGTAAACATTGTTGCTTTTATATCCATTGCTAATCACTATTCCTGCCAAATAATAACCAGCAAGTTTCCATTTTAAACTTTTATTCCTTGTCCATTTGCTAGGAAAGGGGTCTCCCTGTTCTAAAAGTAATTTCAAAATGTAGATTAATCTTGCGATTGGATCAGAAAATATTGACTTGCTTACAAAAATATTACCAGTTATAACCAGGGCTAAAATAAACCCTAAAATAGATATCCAAACATATGGATCATAAACATTTACAAATTCTTTGAACGGATATTTACTTAAACCTTTTGTTCCGCAACTGACAAATATCAAGTTACTCATTGACATATTAACTGTAAGCAAACTGTAATGTTCAAAATCGTTGTGTTCGGTTATGGGAAAGTGGTCAATTTGCCATTGAAGTTGTGCTTGGTGATGGTATAACGCCCATATATGCCATGAAGTTGTGTGAAGTATCTTTTGACTTGTACACATTCTATTTATACTGATAGGATAAGTATAGTTTTTCATGATTGATTGAAGAATATGAGCATATGCGTGAAACAGCCTCTCTTTTTCTTCTTCAAATGGAGTAATAGACAAAGTTTTGGCATTTGTATAAAGATTTTTGCACAATTTTAAATGATAGTTGACAGAATTCATTATGTCATGCTCTGAATTAAGCATATTAGTATATCCAAACCAAAGAATATCTTCATCCACTGACGAAATATAGTCATCATTTAGTATAGATATATTAAGGCTTTCCCAAGTTGACACAGTGATTGGTTTTGAAGTAAATTGAATAAAGAAAAACGTTGGATGACGTTTGAATGTTTGAACATAAATATCAGGGTATTTCGTCAAGTTTGTGTAAATAAATGTGAAGATAATTTCTCTGGTCATTCCGTTGCCAGATTTACATATTCCACATTTTGATGCTAGAAACTCGTCCATCCATGTTTCCAAATATTTATTGTAGCCAACTGACCAGTTAGTGTCTACTAAAATTCGAATTGGGGAAACGCTTTCTGAAATATATCGACGGGATACAAACCATCGATCGTCAAAAGTCTCTAAATAAATATCGTCAATTGAAGTTGGTTGATATAAGCTGATTTGAACTCGGCACTGCCAAGGCTTTGAAAATGAAGATATGTTGAAATGCTTAAAAGTTAGACAGTAGTCAACTTTATCATGTTTACCTTGAGGATACAGATTGGTAAAAAGTTTAGAAGTGACGCATGGCAGTTCATAATGAAATTCTTTGTTTTTTGTGTGGTTCACCATAATTTTATGGAAACTAGAATTCAGATGGCTGGGAATCCAGATAATATCGCGTGGTTGGTATTCCCCTTGAAAACCACTCTCAAGAAGTGCCTTTTTGGGGGACCTCAGAACGATTGGGACAAAAGGATTTTGCTGAGAATATAAGTCTTTGTAAAAGAAATTGTCGATTATTAGGAAACAATTGGTAAATGGTTTGATTAGTTGCTCAAGATTCTGTAGACTAGGGAGTTGTTTTGCGCTAAGTTTCTTTTGCTGATTTTCTTTAAAAGGAATGCCATAGTAAAATGACTTATTGTAAATGTCTATATCATCAAATGCGGTAATATTTATATCATATCGAATTTGTTTAGATTGTGCAAATATAATTTTATAAAGTAAAAACAGCATGAATGTAAAAATATTCATTTTCAATAGAATGTAATGTATAAATTATGATTTCGTAACAAGTATTTAGTTAGTTATCTATAAACTATAGTTTAAGCAAATTTTTATTGGGTTTAAAATTTGAAAGTTTTTGACAAGAGAACTATGCAGAACTTGTATTAGAATTTCAAAGGAGTTTAAATAAGCGTTTAGTACAAACAAAATTTCATTTCGCTTTAAAATCAATATTTAATTTAACTAATTGCAAGCTTCCACCTAAAATATAATTACTTTTGCACACAGCCAACTAAATTAAATTTATTATTCAGTTTGGTAATTGTAATTTGTTTAGACACAATATTTAAACTTAATATTCATACTATGTTATAATTTCAATTTTTGCTATATAAAACCGCGATGATAGTCAAATGTCTTGAAGACATAACAAGATGACAGCAATTTTCTTTAGTAGTTTTCCATTTTAACTATGAAGATGCAGCAATGTAAGAAATATAAACGAAATGTTAAAAACTAAACTAAAGTCCTTGAAATAGCTTATAACTAGCCAACAGTTTTAATTTACTTTTATATGATTAATTGGTGATGATCGAGTATAAGGAATAGAAGAAGGCCAGTTCCTGCACTAAATGCAGGAACATTTGCATTAAAAGATTCTCCGCACAGCCCGAAAACCTCGGTTCTCACCCTCGGACGATATAATGTTCTGTCATATTCCATGAAATGAAGTTAATATAACTTATGAATCTCTGCGACAAAATTTGGTTGAAAGTCTATAAAACCTTGGATATATCAACACTAAAAAATATTAACCAATTGTTAAGTTGTCAATGGAAACAAATATTTTTTTCTTAATTCTGCTATTCACATGCTTCAGAACTTCATTTACTCCTGGAGCATCTGGAATATCATACCAACTTGTATTCTTTTCCAACATTTTCCATGGAAAAATTATCAGACATATCAGCTTTTCCACTTGATAGGAATCCTGCCCATGTGTTCTTGTTCCTACATAGTTTTATTAAGTACCGACTACCAATAAGAGTCGGTACTTTATTGTATAGGTGATTCAGTGTTTCCGTCCATCCGTAGTAAGCATTGTGTGCAGTTCATGGATGGTGGTTGGTCCGTAGTCCGTAGTAGCAGCACCAATTTAACAGCTACGGAAATTGACGATCGTAGATGCAGTGGATATCGTCAAGATGCAAGAAAAAAATGGATGAACAACAATTATTGAATGAAATCATTTTCATCAAGTAATTTCATACTCATTTTTCTTTATTGTTTATACCTTTAAGATTATGTAAATACTCCAACTACATGCATATAAACTATTTAGTTATATTATAAATTTTATTATAAATAGAAATTCAGTTGTTTTTAAAATTTGCCATAATTAAAAAAGCTAATTATTTCAACATTTTCTATAAAAAATACGAATCGGTATGGAATATACCAAAAGTGATGAATGGACATTTGTGCAAATTCTGAATGTCCAATGCCAGTTTTGACATTGACGCCATGGGTGGCAGGCGAATTGACACTGAGATAAGCTATAATTTTAATGGAAATTATAAATAAAACTGTAACACTCGTTTTCATGGATTTCATGAAAGAGTCAAACGAAAGATTGGAAGTGACTTTGACCTAGAAAATATTGTAAATGCGCAAAAATGATGGTTTTGTCGGCTTTTTGAGATGCTTCTTCTAGCAAAAACTAATAGCTTCGCTCATATATGTTTATTTGTTCTTAATTTTTAGATTAGAATCAAATATTTTAACTTATAACGTATAATTAATATTGTACAACATCAGGAATCTTATCAAAATAAATTTCCAATCCATATTTCTTTCCGTATCTACTATTTACAGTTTTTGCATCGCAATCCTTAACCAAGAAAACAAATAAAAACAAAAGTAAATCTGGAAATTTAGCAGCAAAATACTGCCAATATTTTTCCTCACAGTAAAAATGTTCCCCATTTTCCTCCATTCTACCAAAATATTTGTCAGTGATGAGCTCATCCATCAAATCCACATTATGAACATCCTTATCTCTTATCAATTTGATAAGCGAACAAACTGACTTACACTCATATGAAACATTCTTCTTTTTCCTATTAACATATCCAAATTTTCGTTCGAAAATTAAAATTTTTACCTCCGAATCCAATTTTAGTTTCCAATCAAAATTTGGATGCAATTTTTCATATTCTGCATCTATTTTCTTTTTCAAATTTTCAATTTCCGAATTGTTTGGATTATCCAAGCTTTTTGCCAAGTCAACAATAAATTTTAATTGTTTTCTAGATTTCCAGAATAACGGATGGTTAAGTACCTGTTTTATGTTTGGTCGTCCATTTGGAACATAACTCATCATCCATTGAAATAAATGGTCTGCAGCGTACTCCTCATTCCCAATTTTACTTGGCTCAATTTTGTTCAAAATATTCATTTCAATTAAAATTTCAGGACATTTATTTATATTGTTTTCAAATGGGTGAGTTTTGCCCATGGTCAATACATAGTGACCAGTCATTCCAAAGCTGAAAATGTCCAAAGCGTTTGTGCCGTAATATTTGTTACCAGAAAATTTTGCTTTTATCGCCTCAGGTGCTATCCAGCTCAAAGTCCCTTTTCCATAAGACTCCGTGCCCGATTTTGAATTTTCCGAAATTTTTTTACTGATTCCAAAATCAGATAATTTAGCAATTTTCTCATTTTCTTGACAAAATATTAGAATATTTTCTGGTTTAATGTCTCGATGAATTACTGCTTTTGAATGTAACCATTGGAGACCACGGGCTGCGTCGTTAAGATATCCCAAACATTTTTGTCGCCAATTTGTGTCTGGAGTTTTGGCAAAATGTTGTAAAGTACTTTCTAAGTCGCTACTGGCCATTTCCATAGCAAAGTGGTAGGTTGCCTTTCCCGCTTCTGGGAGACTTTTCCAGCAAAATAATTGGACAATATTTACATTCTCCTTTGCAATAGCGTCAGTTCCAATCTGTAGCCAAATACCGAGTTCAAAATTAGAAATGTCAGCATGTTCACTGAACACTTTCTTGACCGCTGCCTTTTTCATTGGTGTTCGGAAATATCCTTTGTAAACAATGGCCGTTAATCCTTGTCCTATAACTTTGTCATCAAAATAGTATATACCGGAATCCCCGATTTCGGTCATCTTATTTTCTTTTTCTTTTAATCTTCTAACTTTGAAAAATGGAATATAAACAAAAGTTTAATAAATTAATATTCTACTTTAAAGTAATGATTATGTTAAACTAAATGGTTTGATGAATTATTACCTTTTGCTGTAGTTGCTACAGACCGGGCAACGACCGAATTTCTAAGCATTTCATTTAAAAGTTTGGTAATAGCTTATTACTCTTTCAAAACCGAAAACTGCAAAAGTTAAGGCTAAACTGATATACCTGGCTTCGCCCAAATTGCCTTTTATTGGGATTTTTAGGAGGAAAAGCAAGTAATTTTTGCAACTACATTTAAGTTACACTTATAAATCGCTGCTGCTGCTACGCGCACAACGTGTGGTTTTTTCTCATTGTCCAGTTTTTTATAGTTTTGTTAAATATATTTATTTAATGGAGTGTAATTAAAATTGTACAATGTGAAACCGTATACTTTAATATGCGGACTTTCGAAATATTTTTGACAAAGTAACTGAAAAATTGCTTTTCAGTTACTGCAGGACGTTTTAAAGTTGAGATTTTTTGTTTTGTTTACGATCTACAACTAACATTGCGAGGATAGCCATACCTATCTATGCATCTGAATCATGGCAGGAAAATCAGCTGCAAAAAAGAAGAAAGTTGGCACTGAAAAACATGAGAAGCCTTATATTTTGAATGAACTGCTTTGCTCCATTGTGCAAGGCATTCGAGACGAGAGAACTGATGACCAAATTGCGTGTCGCTTTGTGTACTACTGGGATGTTCAACAGTTACAAGTTGCATTTCAAGAAATGGGAAAATATGTGGAACTTCCTGAAATGGTCAGTGTTGGTGTAACTGACAGAGAAGTGAAGGATGCAAAAAAACGTGATATTGCCGCCCTAGCGGCAGGAATAGGCACCCTGGAACTTGATGATCTGCCAGTGATTTTTGTAGCAGCCAACCTCGATAAAATTAAACG